>PYAF01006014.1:386541-415946 GCA_007407185.1 Glycine tomentella | reverse complement strand
TCAGAAAACCCCAAAATCACAGAGACCCAAGAGAACTTGAATTCCTTACCTCAGTGGCGACCCAGGGGATCTCAGGACAGCTTCCTCGAGCTCTGGTGTCTGTCTCCTGCCTTGGGTCTCGCCTATTCTCGAGTTCTCTGAGGGTTTCTCTTGAGAATCCCAACTCTCACTCACAAGGGGTTTCAAGTAAGTAAATGAAAGATTATGGCTTTCTAGATGATTCTCTCAAGATTAAAGGTCATCAGGAAAGTGTTTTGGTTATCTTGCATGGTCCTAGGAAGCTTGGCAAGTCATCAATGGAGGTTGGAGGCTGAGGGAGAAGAAGCCATGCTTTTTGGCCAAAAAATCTCGCAAATGGCCTTTAAATTCTGGTTCTGCCGACGTTCCCGCGCTACTCGCGCCATGTATGGCGCTACCCGCGCCAAGTTCCAGTGCAAAACAGACTTTCTGGAGCACTTATGGCGCTAGTCGCGCCAACTGGCAGAATCCTATGGCGCTACTCACGCCAATCTCACGCTACTCGCGCGGGATGGCAGACAGCATTAGTACATTTCATACATCTGGCGCGGGTCGCGCCGCACTTCACGCGGGTCGCGCCGCAGGCCAGAACAGCCTATTTCCACTCTTTCTCAAGCGTTTAAGCCTCCTTTCAAGGGATTCCAAGGCCTAATTATATTTCCTCCATTATAAGCTTAATCCTAAGCTTAACACGTGCTTAAACATATGTTTAAAAATTCGAGATATTACAAGAATGGAGTTGCAAAAAGGAGAAATAGAACCCTTTTAGAAATGGAAAGATCTATGCTCAGCCATTTATCTCTTTTTTATTTATTTAGGGGATATGTCTTAGAAACTGCTATGTACCTTTTGAACTTAGCTCCGTCCAAGTTGGTATCAAAGACACCAATAGAATTATGGAAAGGGTGTAAGCCCACCATGAATCATATTCGGATTTGGGGTGCTCCGGCACATGTCTTACAACAGAAGCCAAATAAGATGGACTCGCGTATAGAAATATACATGTTTATAGGCTATCCTAAAGGAACCAGAGGTTGGTTGTTTTATAGTCCGAAAGAAAAGAAGGTCATAGCGAGCACTCACGCGACTTTCTTAGAGGATAACTATATGGCAAATTATAAACATGTCTTACAACACTAGGCCCTAAGGTGTAATAGGCTCTAGATTTCTTGGGCTCTTCTTACACACTAGGCCCTATTGGGCTTTTGTGAAAGAGCAAAAACCCAACAATCTCCCACTTGCTCTTGAGTACAAACTTGAGCCTAAAGCCCAAGACCATGTATCTCACTAGTCGTCATCAACTGAAATTTTCCCATCCCTTATCTTGAGCTAGCCTGGGGATCTACCAGCTGTTATTAATCAAGGCTCCTGATAATCAATAAATGATTATTTAATTCGATGCTACTCCACTAAAAGTCCGAACTTGAACTCCAAGATTAATAACATATATAACATGTATATGCATTACCCCTTTGTAGAACGTCTATAATTGATTGACAAGTTTTCTGTTACCCAATCAATTATTTATTCCCTTGACTATGATAGTTTCTCTAATGGATTACATGCACTAGCCAGTGTCTTCAATATCCAAGTACTGAAACATATCAAGGGGACATTTCCTACAAATTTCATATTGTTTATCTCATAAATACCGATAATCAAATAATCTCACTCCCAAAATATTGAGTTATTGGTAGTCAATAGATCGCATCTCACCCGTTGGTAAATCAAAGAATGAAAACTATTTGATCACCTATTTATAATAAACTCAGAATTAAGAGCAATCTTATAACTATAGTTATCTGGAGATTTGATACCTTATGACAAAAAAACACCCTTAATCAAATCTCTCCTTGATCCTTTCAATGTGAATATTAATTTACATCAATATTTTACAAGGATTTGGACAAAACCATTTCATAAAATATTGCAGCCTAAATAAAGTGCCCAACTTTATTTAACAACTGTGAATCTGTTCATCAATTATGAGAACCTATGATCATGTCCTCCATGAACGTATCCATATGATCATATACTTCATAATTGATCCGGACCTTGGTGTTTGTAAATAGTGTTCAAAATAAATGAATAATACCTCACTTAAAACTTTCAGAAAAAAAAAATACAATGTCATAATGTCTTACACAAAAGGCGCAAAAATAACAAAGTAAAAATCAAGCTCCTAAAGCTACAACAAATCCGAAATCCTCCTAAGACCCACAGATGTAACATGCCTCTCGAACACACGTTTAGGCAAACTCTTTGTAAAAGGGTCAGCAAGGTTTTCTTCAGATGCTATCTTGGTTTACCACTGTGTCTCCTCTTTCAATGATGTCTCGGATCAAGTGGTACTTCCTCTCTATGTGTTTTTGCCTTTTGTGACACCATGGTTCCTTGGATTGTGCTACTGCCCCACTGTTATCACAATAAAGTGTGGTGGGACAACTAGCACCTGGTATCACCTGAAGATCCATAAGGAACTTCTTCAACCATGCGTCTTCCTTTGCAGCTTCTAATGTTGCAACATACTTAGCCTCTGTGGTAGAGTCAGCCACACATGACTGTTTGATAGTTCTCCAACAGATGGCCCCGCCATTAAGAGTAAACACATAGCCTGAAGTTGATTTTCTTGAGTCAATGTCTCCTTGGAAATCTGAGTTTGTGTAACCAATGGTTTCAAGACTCCCACTTGAATAGACCAACATATAATCTCTCATTCTCCGAAGATACTTAAATATATGTTTAACTGCTATCCAGTGTTCTTCTCCAGGATTAGATTGGTACCGTCTTACTACTCTCACTGAATAGCAGATATCTGGTTTGGTACACAACATAGCATACATAAGGCTACCTACTGCTGAAGCGTAAGGTATCCTACTCATGCGTTCTCTCTGCTCAGGAGTTTTAGGAAAATGCTCCTTAGAGAGATGAAATCCATGCCTAAAGGGTAAAATTCCCCTCTTGGAATTCTCCATGCTGAACTTGGCAAGTATTTTGTCGATGTAATTAGCTTGGGATAATGCCAATACCCTATTCTTCCGGTCTCGTAAGAGTTTAATACCAAGAATATAATTGGCTTCTCCTAGGTCCTTCATATCAAAATGCTTGCTCAGCCAGGTCTTTATGCCCAATAATACCTCTGTGTCATTTCCAATAAGGAGTATATCATTTACATAAAGCACTAGAAAAGATATTGCTTCCCCTTGGATCATTTTGTATACACACGGCTCATTAGGACTTTTCTCAAAACGATAAGACTTAATAGCTTGATCAAACCTGATGTTCCATGATCTAGACGCTTGCTTAAGTCTATAAATGGACCTTTGCTACTTGCATACCATGTTTTCTTGCGCTTTGGCTATGAACCCTTTTGGTTGCTGCATATAGATATCCTCTTCCAAATTTCCATTTAGAAAAGCAGTTTTGACATCCATTTGCCAAATCTCATAATCAAGATTTGCTGCAACAGCTAAGAGAATCCAGATGGACTTGAGCATGGCAATCGGCGAAAAGGTGTCTTCATAATCCACACCTTCTATTTGGGTGTACCCTTTTGCCACCAATTTAGCTTTGAAGGTTTCAACCTTCCCGTCCGATCCTCTCTTTTTCTTGTAGATCCACTTACACCCAATGGGTCTTACCCCTTTTGGTGCATCTACATGAAACCAAACTAAGTTGGAATACAAAGAATCCATTTCACGATGCATAGCCTCAAGCCATTCCTGACCATCAGCATCTCCTAGTGCCTCGTCATAACTTGTGGGATCATCATCTTCTTCAATGATGACATCCGAATACGATTCGCCCAACAAGAGAAATCTTGCGGGTTTACCAATCAATCTCCCACTACAACTTTGCCGCACTTGTTGTTGTGCATCTACAAGACGATCCAAGTTAGGTGGATTAACAATTTCTGGAGGAACCTCATTAAGTGGGTTAACCAATTCTTGATTTTGTTCTTCCATAAGTGTTACTTGCATTTCTACAGGTTCCACCTATTGAACATCATGCTGAACTTCTGGTGTTGAATCTGGTTCCTGTGTGTGTTCAACTACAAGTATATTTTCCCCTCTTTGAACAACCATAGGAACAAAAGCTGGAACTGCCTGAGGTTGAGGTGAAACTTGATTTGAGACTAGCTCAAGAATAACCTTACTCCTTGACTTATAATTTTCCATATAGTTCTCCTCTAAGAAAGTCGCGTGAGTGCTCACTATGACCTTCTTTTCTTTCAGACTATAAAGCAACCAACCTCTGGTTCCTTTAGGATAGCCTATAAACATGCATATTTCTGCACGTGAGTCCATCTTATTTGGCTTCTGTTGTAAGACATGTGCCGGATCACCCCAAATCCGAATATGATTCATGGTGGGCTTACACCCTTTCCATAATTCTATTGGTGTCTTTGATACCAACTTGGACGGAGCTAAGTTCAAAAGGTACATAGCAGTTTCTAAGACATATCCCCTGAATGAATAAAAAAGAGATAAATGGCTGAGCATAGATCTTTCCATTTCTAGAAACCCATATATATTCTACACTTAACCCTCTCTAATAGAAGAGAACAGTTACAGAGGCTGAGGCAAGGTCATCTCTTGATAGTGAGAAAGTATCCACACTATCCCCTTCCCCCTTGAGAGATAGTATGGATGGTCTGCCATCAATCGACTACAAGGAGATCAATTGTGTGGTGACGCAAAGATTTTAAGGCGTGGAAGATCAGCATTCCGAGAGGTAGTGTTCCTTGTGTGTTTATGACACGATGATGATTCAGTAAGCATACTAATATAGGTCCTTAAATCGCTTCCGCATAAATTCAATAGTTACAACACTTTTGGTCTCATTAATTTCAAAGTTAGGAAGCAATATGATTGAGCAGTAGATTATAGAGTGAAAATCAGTAAATTTAATTATATCATAACGCTCCAATTGACAATTATAGAGGCTCTTGCACCACTTCCGATCCAGCTCAAGGCATATTGATGATCCATCTAAAAAACTTTTTTATTGGTTAAAAAGACTAAACGTGGACCGATCAGTATTTGAATAAAGACAACGCTTCACTATAAAGAGGATTTCCTCTTAATTATGTTGCAATATCCAATTAATTGGTCCATTTCTAATACGACTGTAAGCTATATTGAAATAAAATCTGCAATTCTTGTGTAGAATAGTAGTGCTAGTAAAGGGCCAACATATATTTAGTAATTTTATTTATCAGTGAATTCACTATAGCTTTACAATTTTCTTGCATGCCTTTGATAGAAAGATTTTATCCTTCTCATACCCTCTTCAAGAGCAGATGGATCAGCAGCAAAAGTAATACGAAGCCAATCTTTTAGCCCTACCGCAGTTCCTGCAATGCATTGTTGCTTTTGTTTGTTACAAATTCACTAGCAAGTTTGTGAGTCATGTCAAAGTCAAAGCTAGCAGTGGATAGCATATTTGAATAATGAGTTATGATTTGTCAAGTGATTTTATTTTGATATACTATTCTTTTATTATTTAAAAAAATCTGCTTATTTCATTTACCAAAAATTGAATTATTTCAACAATGCAGCTTATTTTCAATTTCGTTTAGTCTTTATAAAATTATTTTCTGATTTTTGATCCCATTCATCATCATGTGTTTGATCCCACCACGACGGAACAGACTAAAATAAAAAAAAATCGCTATATTTTGCAGGGACATAATGACATAGACTAAAAATAAAAATTATTATATTTATGAGAACTAAAATAAAAATGTTATAGTAGTATTTTGCAAAGACACAAAAACAAAACTATAGTATTTGTAGAAGTATAAAACGTATGTACTAACAATAATTTCATGGCAAGAACTATGTGACAACAAACATTCTAGGATTAAAAAAACCCAAAAAATATTTGGAGGAACCTGAACATATTTAAAACCTATATATATAGCATACTCTACCTTGTTACTTATGTGCCTGACATAAATTTATTAGCTTTGATAGTAGGATATAGCATACTCTACCTTGTTAAGTTCATTTATGAACAGTTTCGTTAGGTGGTAAGTTGTTTTTCCTTTCCATTGCTTTCCAAGGGGATTATTCCAATTTCCAATGACCATGAAGAAATTGTTTTTTTTTTTTTTCATAGTGCACCAAAATAGAAATTCCTTACTGTTGTTCTCTTTTATTTTTTTCAATGTTCAATTTTCTTAGTTATGATAATTGGAAAATTGATACGAAAGTGGTAAAGAGTATTAATAAGCACCCGTATTTTTGGTCCGTATGCTAGTAATATCCAAAAAGAAAAATAGTATTAATAAGCCTTTTTTATTTTGGGAGGGATAAACCCATGCTCATATTTCTCAAAATATTATAACCGAAGTTATACTTAGGAAATATTTAAAAATACATTTGGTAGACTTTAACATTCTCAAGAATTTTCTTAAAAAATAATTAAAATAATAAGAAGAATTGAAATGAAAATTATAATTGAATTGAAAAGTAACTTTTCAAATGTTCATGAAAATATAATAACTTTTCCAATTTCCACTTGTCATGAGAATACAAGTGAAGCAGATCATGGTATACCTAGTTAAGAATATTTTTTAAAACTCATAATAAATACGAAAATACTACATTTCTAAGTTCACATTTTTATAAAGAAATTTTTAATGCGGGATGAAAACAGGAAATAGGAGTGTGACTGTGATGGGATACTTGATCTTGGGCCTAAGCCCAAAAATGGAGCTTAACGAAGACAAGGGTCAACACAGAAGTTAGAAGAAGTCAGGTTCCTGAATTGAGCCTTGAGGACAAGGTTGTTCTTTCAGGGGATGATAGTGATGGGATACTACAGGGCAAGGATCAATTGTTGCATCCAAGTCCATTGAAACCAAAGGTTTTGAAGTTTTACTCGAGGAGGAAGAAAAAAGGGACAGCAAGAGGAATTTAGTAACACACTAGTGCTTGGTTTAGAACTTGTACTCTTTTATTAGTTGAAATGGATGTAGATTATTTTAGTTTAGGAATGAAACCCACCAAACGGGGAATAAGACTTACATATTTAGTACGATCCACATGAATTTCATCTAAATAGAAGAGCGTGTCTAACAGTGTCGGATTGTGTTGTTAGCATTTCCCATGAAAGTATTATCTAGGGACTGTTGTTTATAAGACATTCCTTTTTCATATCAAGCAACTTTGAACTGGAATATTCTGATCTGTGCGTGCATTATTAATAAACAAAAGATGTCCAGTTAAAAAGAAAAGAATCCACATAGAAAAACTGTTTCTGCAGCATTGAATTATGTTTATACCTATTTCACAAGCAAATGCCTGAAACTTCTACGTAAAGACGAAGATTAAAATCATTTAATGGTTTTATTTATAACTAAATATCAGCAAGGTTTTTGTTATATGCTTAAGAACAGCAACCCTGAGTTATAAGTAGTTATAACTTATAACCCAGCTCATAATAGTATTTTTGGATACATAAGTCTATAAAAGACACTTGTTGAAATGCAAGCTGGAAGTGTTAATGTCCCATAAATTATGGTGAATATGAACATGATCAGAGTGTTATCTAAGTTGTTCCCATAAAAAAAATGACTCATAATATCATGATTATAGCAAAACAGATGACATAATTGAGGATATCCAATAAAAAGGCTTTCATTTTTCTGTATAAATGAAATGACTCTCCAAATAGAAGATGCAAGAATGTCAAATAAAGCATGATTCGCACATTACCTGGAAGAATGATTACAGATTCCTCCTTTGCAAGTTTGAAACAGAAGTCAATATCATCGCTAATATCTTCCAGCAGTGAAAGGTTGAGTTTCACCTGCATTTCATTTGAGAAGAAATAAAAGAGTTCCTTTTTTAAGACATTTACTCATAGAACCACAATTCTGATAAATCCCCACTGACTCACCATCATAGCCATGGATCCTTCTGGTTTGTAAGGGCAAAAAATGCAGGGAATATCCTCCATCTCTTTACAACATATATCTGCTGTATGCCTCAAATTATCAATGGTTTTCTCGAAGAAAATCTCTTCAGTATTTGCAATTATCTGAGGTACAGCTGCCTATCACACCAGAAACGCCATCAATTAGATAGAAGAAATAAGTAACAGATAAATGCATGTCATGCAAGAAAATTCTGCTTAACCAAGAATTTTGGATAAAATTCTAACATATTTCAGCACCAAACCAAATAACTTTCATAACAGAGCTAACAGCAACATATGAATACTAGTCTAGTCCTTTGTCAGTTCAAACATATTTTTGCAAGAATGTGACCTTTATGCTTTTTTCATACTTCTTTATATGCATCATGAAAATTGAGTTAAAACATTTCTTTTGTTTTAATTTTTTTTATAGTTTCCTTTTCAGAGGGCGAGTCCTGGCACAGCGGTAAGGTTGTACCTTGGTGACTTGTTGGTCATGGATACGAATCCATAAATATTTTCCTTTTCAGGTAGCAATATCAATTAAGGCTTTAAATGAAATCTAGATGCTTCAATTTGAGCATTATTGTTAGCCAAAGAATCCATGCATCGATTTCCGTACTTGAAAACTAGCATGTAAGAGAAAAACAAAAAACCTGTAAGAAGGTAGCTGGACCTCCTAAAAGATCAAAATACTTTTTGATGCGCTCGACTACCTGCATAGGAAACATATGGTTTATGAAATCACAAAAAGGTGGCTGAATAATATGAAGAACCATTTAAATTTAGAAGTATAAGAAATTTTTTTCATGTGATTATTAAAGTAACAGTCAACTATGGAAACTTCAATATAGAATAGTACTAAAGAATGAAGCAATCAAATAGGATATAAAGGGAAGTTCGACACAAAAAAAATAAATCATTACATAGAGTGGGAACCATCAACAAACTTCATGAAGAAATGTTCATTCCCATGTCTAAGTATATAAAGTCATAAACCACAGATCAGTAACAAGATCAGTCAAGGATATTGGACTTCTAATTGCAGTATGGTTATTCAAGTACTACAAGATCAATGATCTAAGACTCAACATGAAAAATATAAAAGAATTGAAAAGTGAGTTAAACATAGAGTTCGAGGGACTAGAACCTTTGGTTCTCTAAAAGTGCCAGATGGATCATTTGTCACAAACCAACCAAGCCTCCATCCAGGAACTATCCATCTCTTTGAAAGTGAACCAAGAGTGAGAACAGGAACAGTAGAACCAAAAACTCCCATTGGTACAAAAGGCTTGCTCCCAAATGCAAGGTGACCATAAACTTCATCAGAAATCACAATTGTTCCAACCCGTTTTGCAGTTTCAGCAATCTAAGTCCAATATGCAAACAATTCAGTAACTCCTATTAATGTTGTAAACTCAAAACATATATTGTCTCGAAAGTTACTTATTATGTAGCCATATCTTAGGCAACTAACAACAGACCTTTTCCAAATGGTGGTAACTGTACACATTCCCACAAGGATTCCCAGGGTTTATGATCACCAACGCAACCGTGTTCTGATCAGCAAGAGCTTCAACAGCATCCAGATCAACCTCCCAACCTTTCTCTGGAAGCAGATCATAATGCCTAACTTCAACCCCTCTAAATGCAGCACAAAGTTCATAGATTGGGAAGCCTGGTCTTGGAAGCAAGATGTTTGCACCGGGGCGAGCAAGCATAGCCACCGAAACATCAATGGCTTGTGTGCATCCACAAGTGATGAAAACATCATCACTTGATAATTGATCAGGAAGGTCACGAGATAGATATTCAGCAATTGCACTGTCACCAACATGAAAGTAACTTTAGATGGTATTCAATTTTAGAATAAGAAAGTATAGTTAGATGAAACAAAACAAGCAACCAATATCCAACTCTCACTGAGATACCAAATTCCTTTTTTGGCAGGTCTCTGTTTCATAGTTACTAATAAAATTGCAGACGAACTGGAGGGAAAAAATGCATTGAAGCAAAATTGTTTCACCGCAGTGAATGGAACCATGTCTATGGTTCAGTGACAACCAAAAGAAGAACATGTTTATATGTATAGTACTATGAAACCATGTTTGTTGACGACACTGATTCTGGTCCAAAATTGGAGTCACTATTTATTAATAGTCAGCTTGAAACATAATTCAATAATTAAAGAAGTATTGAAAAGAGAATATCAGAAGTTGTATATAAAGGTATTTCTGTTATAGATTCCATCACCTACTCCATCCTCCAAAGAAAAAACAAACAAACAATCTACTTAGCAACAGAAGAAAAGAGAACGAAGAGGAACAAAAAAAAAAAAATCTGAAATAAGCTTATGTCTTACACTACAGTAGTATCAAAAAGTAGGTTAAAACTTCTGAACCAAATGCAAAATCCAAAAAATTAATGCCTAATTAGGAACAAATGCCATACAATTTCACAGTAGACAGAATTTGATGCAAACCTGAAAACAGTGAGCCAAAGTCAGAGCTTACAAAAATTAACATCAGTAGTAGTTTGACAAAGCTTAACAAAGTTGAAATTCTAAAAAGAGAATAATTTGATGATGAAATTTTATAAGGACGATCCATTAACGCATGTAAATTTTGAAGGAACAAATTTAAAATTCTCTAAAAAAAATGAACCAAAATAACAGCAGTGTTCGGCTTGAATCCCAAGCCAAGTCCAGTCCAATAAGGAAAGATTGGAGTTTTTATTTTAATAGGTCAGCAGTTACTCATTTTCAAATGTTGGCGGTTAATTTGAAACCACAAGAGAGAGAAAAAGGAGAGGAGAAAGAAACCGTCAAAATTCGCATGTGCAGAAGGGTAGAAACTTCCATCGTTGAATCTTCTCTATCTTCTTGGTTAACCGTTGGATCTTGGTAAAATTTTTAAGAAGGTTTGTGACTCACCAATATTAACATCTAATGGTTGATTTCGTGAATAGAGACATGTAGTATAACCGGAAATTCCCAAACCGAAGTGGTTATGAAACCATTTTCTGAAGCGTACAGTTTTATTGCGAGATTATCAGAATTCATTCATTGAACTGTTCCAAGAGAGATTGTTTCAACTGCAAATAGAGATTATCAGAATTCCTGATCTGTTCTGTCTTGTTTCGGGTAGTGATATTGAGAAAGAGTTATTTCTTTGCTCAACCGTTGGATTGTCCTCAAATTTGATAAGTGTGTTCCTCTCTTGCAACACATCAGTTTTACCGTTGGGATTTGTTTTTTGTTGTTTTTGGTGGTAGAAATTACTTTCGTACAAAAGCTTATTTTGTATGTTAGCCTCTTGTGACGGTTTGATACAACTTTTGTTGAAGTTTTCTGTTGATTATAATGGTTGTTGGAACCATTTTGTAATCTCACTTTATTGATAGTGAAGAATTTGGGTGGACTCCGAGATCGGTCCCGTGATTTTTATTTCTCACATTGAGAAGGTTTTCTACATTAAAAATTGTGTTGTGTTGCTTGCATAATTATTACTTGTACATAAAGTATTTTGCTTGTACAAGACCATTCATAATAAGTCCTGAAAGAGGAAATTGATGTCTTTTTCCCGACAAGCAGGACTTAAAAATTGAAATTCTAAAGACAAATATAGAAACCAATTTTTTTTAAAAATTAATTGACGGGTGACGTGTATAAAATTTGAACCACCAGAATTAGTTTTCTTTAGAAAGTGAACAACAATGACAAGTGACAACACAACCAAAAAAATATTGAAATTCTAAAGAGACATTAATTGGGTAAAAAAATAATTTAAAGACTAATATGATTGCATTTAAATTTTGGACAACCAAATTCAAGATTATCTAATAAATAAACAACAATAACAAGGCTAAAAAAAAAAGTGAAATTCCAAAGAGTTATTAATTGGGTGATCAAATTTTTTTAAAAACTAATATAGTTGCATGTAAATTTTGGACAACCAAATTCAAGATTCGTTAAAATATAAACAACAATAACAAGGCTAACCAAAGTGAAATTCCAAAGAGATGTTAATTGGGTGATAAAAAAAATTTGAAGACTGATATAATTACATGCAAATTTTGGACAAATTAAAGATTCTCCAGAAAATAACAATAACAACAGGGGCAAACAAAATTGAAATTCCAATGAAAAATTGTTTGGGTGACCAAATTTATTTTAATGGCCAATATAGTTGCATATAAATTTTGGACAACCAAATTCAAGTTTCTCTTCGAAATATAAACAATAACAAGAGAGCTAAAAAATTGAATTTCAAAGAGAGTGGCAAGGGAAGCATAGCATTACATTCTAGCCTGAAGAAGTCCAGCAGTGGGAGCATAGCCATGAAACTTGTGAGACTGAAGAGCATCAGCAACAGCCTCTTCAACCACCTTTGGTGTGTGGAACAATGTGGTGAGAGTTGGGTCACCCATACCAAGAGAAATAACTCTCTTCTTGCTTCCACCACCATCACAATTATTCTCATCAATGTTTTCCATTAGAAGGCTGAGAATGCCCTTAATGGTGATGGTGGAAGTTGCCTTGGATTCATAGGTGGTGTTGTTGGTCACAGCCACAACCCCACTTTCCATTTTCTTAGCTTGAACTCTCTCTATGTACCCTTTGCCTTATTTTGGTTTTTAAAAGGCCTAGTTGCTTCAGAACTTCACAGTTTTGGTTCCCCCGAGACCACACGTTATGTTGTTTTCCTGCGCATGAAAACAAAGATTTTGGAGGTTTTTGAAAGGTTTGTGATAGTTGCGTGAGTCTAGCTCGTACAAACACTATTACGTGTGAAAATCTTCCTTGTTTTTTTGTCCTATAAATTATGTGGAAGGAAACTAGTCATGTGAGCCTGACATTGTACATTTAATTACCAAACGTCACATAACCCCTTCCCATTAAGTCAATTGAATTTTTTTTTTTTATGGTTGAAAAATCAATAACTCGATTCATTAATATTGTTAAAAGTGTGTATATATATATATATATATATATATATATATATATATGTGTGTGTGTGTGTGTGTATAATAGTACAATTTTTAAATACTTTTTTTACTTGCTGAAAATTCATGTCGATGGGTGTTAATTCACATGGTTTGGATCTTAATTTTATTGTATTTTAAGTTGACTTATAGTTGAAGAAATTAATTACTACTTAGTTTAAAGATTTGTTATTCTCACTCTTTATTCGTTAAGTTCACGCTGAACTTTTTCTATAAAAACAATTGATAAAAATATGTTGATGGAAAATAGTCTTCTGTTATGTTTGATAAATCTTGTTGAAATATAATTTTCATTAAAGTTGTTTGTGTTAGAATTTTTTTTTTTTTTTTAAAAGAAAAAGATTAGGAGTGAGGTTAAGATAAATGGGTGTGAGTATAACAAGTCCTTTAGATTAAAATGCATGTTTTTTAAATATAGATTTTTTAATATTTTTTTTATCATTAAAAAATTTATGTTGAATTCTCTCACATTTAAAAAATAATTCTTGAATTGAATCTGGGGGTAATTGACTCTTGGGGGCCACTCCCCCGCCCCCATTTATTCAAAAATTTTATGATTATTAAGTAATCTATTTTGTTAATTTTTAGTTCTTTTCTTTTAAAGGATTTGTTAAATATTGAACGTGGCTTGGTGGGCTTTTCTTTGTGGCTCCAGCCCATGAATGTAAAATAAATACTCTTAAAAAATCTAGGATCAATTTTGAAAATTCATTTAATTTTAATTTTTTTAAATTCTTAAATTCTTTTATTAGTAGAAATGAAAATTCTTTTATAAGTAGAACATGTTGTTTTCAATTCATAATTGATATATACTTACAAGTATATTATAAAATTTTAATGATTATATACTATCAGTATAAAATAATTTTATATTATCAATCAATTATAAATTTTCATTTCTATGATTTCTAAAATAGTTATGATTAAAATCAACAAATTTTTTTTATAAATCAAAGTTAACAAATTTAATATACATTATGAATTTTTTTTATATTATAATATTAGTAAGCATGTTTTGATAGTTTTATTTGTTTCTTATCTCATAAAATAAAGTTTTTAATTTATATTCATGTACTAATTTGTATTGTATGCCTGAAAAATGTAATTCAAGTACTTGTATATAGAATTTAATTATTTTAGTTTCTGTTATTGGCGGTTGTTAGTAACCAATGAAAATAAGTTTTCACAAAATTTGCGTCATTATTGGCCCCCTATATGCTTCAATCCTGGTTCCGCCCCTGCATATTACCTTTTTGAAGAGAGAATATTGGCTTTTATTCCGAAATGCGACCATAGCCTGTGCATGACATGTCACCACGAAATGGTTGCGAACGAAACAAAATTAGATATACCGGGGAAAATAGGCACTCCTGCCTAAATGCTTTTCTATATTTTTAAAATAAAAAGAAAGATAATAGAACTTATGAAGGTAGTTATAGAAATAAAAATAATAATTTATATAATTATAGGAATAAAATGAGTATAAAAATACATACATCAAAATACTTTATTTCTTTTATATATAATTATAAATAACATAATTAATGTTTAAAAAATATCATAATTTGTGAAAGAGTAAATTACTTTTTGGAAATTTTGTCGAATTGCATAATATACTTTTATTTTTTTACTCTTAAATCTGTCTTATACGAGTACACAGATTAATATTTTTTAGACTTTAGGGGTGCATGTAAATGTGTAACATAAAAAGGGAAGTCAGTATAATATTTTTCAATTAGAAAAAGATTTGTGTCTGGGTAATAAAAAATAGGGGTATTTTGTATAATATAATTTGACAAACTCTCAGAAAGTATCAGTAGAATTTTTTTTATTAGAATAATTTGTTCTTTATAAAAACAAAATTAACAAAACAATATTTAAAAGACTAAAATCAAATAAATTTATATTCCTAAAATTAAAAATATGTTTAAACTTATAATATTTTTAGTAACTACATTATTAGTAAGAATTAAATTTTTAATGGCATCTAACTAATCTTTTTTATAACTTAATTGACCACCTTTAATATGATTTTCTTTTTCAATTATATTTTTTCATCTATAAATTTTGGACCCACGGCCTTATTTAATAAGATTGAATTTAGTTTCATTTAGATCAATACTTTTTTTTTCTTTCTCAATGACTTAATATTTTTTTAATATCTTAATATTTCTAAATATTGAAATACAGAAAGATGATACAAACAATTTTACATTATGAATTAAGTTTTAAATTTCGTTTCATTCTCTTTCTAAATATTTTAAAGTATTGTTTTGGTCTTTTGTTCATAGCTAAAATTTGTATACAGTTCAATAATTCAATAGCTGTCACACAGGCAAAATGTCCAAAACAACTTGCATCACCAGATTCAATTAATTAAATAAAAAAGAGACAAATTGGGGCATGCATGTTACCTTGAAAAGTGCACGCGTGCAGTGCATTTGAGAATTTATATATATGAGATCTCTAGAGAGAGAGTATAGCTAGTTTACCACTAAATATCATAATCTTCTGCAAACTTGTGTCATATAAATTGAAAAGGTTAGAACAAATTGATTACACTTGTAGTTTTTGAACTTTTTTCAAATTATACATAATACTATTTTTTTATTTCTTCACTAACCTCTTTAGATTTGAAACCCCTTGAAAAGAATATTACTCAAAAAGTTATTAATATAATTTACTTAAAAAGTGGCAGTTATTGCGTTATTGAACTAAATTTTAAGTTATAACTTTTAAGTTACAGTAGTATCTAATTTTTTTTAAAGTATTGTTTTGTTCTTTTGTTCAGTAGCTAAATTATAAGTTAAACAAATTAGCAGTAGTATCTAATATGCCAGCCACTTAAGAGCTTGTAAAGAAAAAAAATATAATAGTTTCAATTATAAGGTCTAAAAAAGAGACAAAATTGGGGCATCCATGTTACATTGAAAAGTGCACACGTCACTAGTACAAGTGTTCGAAGACGCAGAATCAAAGACGGTTGTATAAAGACCGTCTTAAAAGCCTTGTGGTGGCATTTTCGTAAATAAGTCGTTATTTTCAAATACGATTACAAGAAACCCGTCTTTGTTGATAACAAACGACGTTGGACCTATAGTAAAACCGCCTTTGTTGTATAATATTCAAACGCGATTCCCTGGCCTTGTGCACCCTCATCGTCTGGCACCGTGGTATTTCCCTTCAGTTGGGCTATTGTGGTCTCTGTCAATCTGTGGTATTTCCCGGTGCTTGTCCTTCTACAAGGTTCTGCTCACGTTTTCGCGTTTCATTTTGCCAAGTTTTAGTTCATTATCTTCTCTTTTGGATTAAGGGTTCTACATTTCGAGGTTTGGGGTATATGGGTTTAATACCATTTTATCGTTTTAGTGTGTTTGGAACTGTTTGGGTTTGTTATTTCATTGAAGCTTCTGTTCTTCATTTTGGGTTTAGAGCCCACCGAAGCTTCTGTTTTCCACTTTGGAGTGGTGGTTGCCGTGGTTCTCTCTCTCATCTTCACTCTTTACATATGTTTGTCGCTGTTCATGCCCAATCCCTAGCTCCAGCACCTGCTCCTACCAGCGACGGTCATTAATTATTCATTCCTCTCTTTCTAGATCTAATTTCTTCGCTGGATCTGAACATGTGCTTGCATTGCTTTAATTTTCACATTCATGATTTTCCTTATGTTATGTTTGGTTCAGGGACGTCCATAGATCAAGGGATTGCGTATGTTTTGATGATGTTGGCTTTGGCCCTCACTTATCTCATCCACTCCTCCACCTTTTGAAAAGTATGCTAGCTCTTTCATTTGAAAGAAGGACTTATGTTTATTATTATTCATACAACTACTATTAGCATTAGGAACCATAGATATAATTGACAACGTTATGCCTGAAATACCAATGACTGGGAAATTTTTTTCCATAGGAATTCAACGTTGTTTTCTCGAATTAATTTTCCCAGTGATGCAGTGGCGGACCCAGGAATTTTTGTTTATGTCCGCACATTTAGTGGCGGGGGTTCGAGGGCAACGCCCCTGAAAAATATTTTGTAAAAAAAGTTTAAATCAACAATCATTTATTCTTCCAAATTTTACCAATCCTTCAAAACAAATATGAGAATATAGTCTAGTATATCCATACATCATCATTCTATTTATAATGGTGAATAAAAAAGACTGTAAATAACAATTACCTATATTTAAACTCAAAAGTCCATTTTGAAGATGTAATATGAAACTATAAAAAGAAAAAAAGGGTGTACAGAGAGTAAATTAGGCCCAATAAGACAAACCTAGCATGTGTTCTTCTTTTCTCTTTCCCTTTGACAGTGCAGTGACGTTTTTTCTTTCCATTACCGTGCGCTGTTTTCATTCAAATTAGTGAGCTCCCAAGTTGCAACAGTTTTCCATGACGAGAATGGTGACCAAATCTCTATGAGAGGGCTCTTCCAATGCAAAGGTGACCTCTCCAACTCCAATTGCTACAACTGCATGAGCTGGCTCCTGGTTCTCTGCAAATTAATTTTTATGTCCGCACTTGTCGTCATGTGCCCCACCGTAGGTTCGTCATTGCAGTGATGTAAGGGTATTTGTTTTTTACTGGCTTCTTAATGTCATTTTCTATTTGCTGATGCCATCCTAATTTGTATATTCTTGTCATTGTTTAATTTCCTTTTGGGAACAATAGCTAATTTGCTTCACGGAACTTTCGTTAAAATCTATTAACAAATAACAATTGGATGAAAATCATTTTTTTAAATGCACTCCAATACTTCTTTTTAACCTTGTGAAATTCCAAAAAGGGATTGACTATGTGCAACATTGAGTGATAGAGCAGGTTAGTATGCAAAACCCATAAAAATTAGCCACAACCTATATGATGCATTCATAGGATATTATCCAACATAGTGATGTCATAATTCTAAAAATATATAAGATGATACAGCATGCATAAGATACATGTCTAGCTATTCATAAAAATCCATAAGCTGCAACTTTTAGAAAAAATAGGTTTTTCATGGAAATATGTGTTTGCCATTGAAGAAATTAAGGGTTCTTTCCCCCTTGTTTTCAATTTTTCTTTTTCTTTTTTTTATGTACTGATGAGAGAAAGATTTAGATAAAGTAGTATGTGTATGACTAAGGCACTATACATTGAACTCACGGTTTATTCCTCATTATAATAATAATATTGTTATGTCTCTACCAATAAAATTATCAGTAGTTGAGGATTTGTAGGTGTAAAAAAGTGAAAGTTTGAAATTAATTTATGGTTTGAAAGTTTTATCGAAATTGACAAGCTTATTAAATTAGGCGCTAAATATATATATATATATATGTATATATATATATATATATAAAAGTTTCTTTTAATAAACAATTTTTTATAAAAAAAACAATTTGAATCATAATAAAAAGGACAAAAGTATAATTTAACCTTACTGTTATTGTGTTTTGGAAAGCCTACTCAAGCAAACTTACAAGTGTATTATAAGAAAAATAATAAACACATTCTAATATTCTTATGCAGGACGTACTTTTAACCTTTAGGAAGATATAAATAATGCTACTCCATAAAATATAAAAACTCGAATTTTACTAGCTAAATTGACCATATAGTTTAATTTATTAATACTAAAACCTAGTTTCTCCTAAATCCCCTTCACTTTCAAGTTTCAAGCGATAACTATTCAACGGTAAGCTTCCACAAATTAATACAATACCAAAATTAGAATATGAAATTACAAATAGCACAATAATAATAAGTCAAAATGTAAATAAGGGAAAGCAAAATTAGTATAGTACGTACCTTCAACCTGGAGATTCCAAGCAAGAAATTGAAACTCTTCGCTGTTTAGTTGGCTTTTTCTCATATGCATTTGTTATTCCAAAACGATGTCTTTGCATTCAACCACTCACCTACACAAAAATGGGCAAATGTTATATGTTTGCCTTTATAGGATTTGTCATTTTGGTTCCGAGTTCTGAGACTTCTGACACGGAACGTGAATAGAAATTATTAATATTGTTTTGTATTTTAACTCTCATAAGATAAGTTTGATGATTCATCATATCAATTTCTAATGCATGATGTTGACCATCATCACTTGGTGCAACTTTTTGTTCTACGTGGACAGTTCCTATCTAGAAGTTACCATTAGATAGAACTCATCCTTATCATTCAAAACTGTGACCTGTCTCCAATGGTATACATTATGTGTGTATAGTTAAAAAAGAGATATGGGATGCACGTAGTAGCTAGCCTCATTTGTCTTTATATTTCGAAGTAACTCTTCAACTTGGTACCAATCAATTATTTAAAGAGTTTATTATTAAATAATTCCATTAAATTAATATTAATTTTATTATTGTTGTATATTAGTACTTTGATTTTTTCATCAAATTAATCTTTTGAAAAAACATAAAGTTGTCACTAAATTTATCTTTCTATATATATCACCAGATTAAATAATTTTATGGACAAATTTTATGGTAATTTTATATTTTTAAAGAAATAATAATTTAAAATAAATCGTTTTTTATGTAGATAGTAATACTTTAATATTTTGTGGGATTAACATAATGATAAAAAATTTATAAACCTAATGTATTAATGAAAGGATAAAGATGTTGACACTATTACACAGGAGGCCTACAATGATGGTTATTTAGACCATATAACGACAGTTGTTGAACTATTGTTGTTGCGTGTATCGTTGAAAATGTGAACTTTCGACGATGATTCTAAAAATGTCTCTGTTTAATTTTTTTTAATTAAACACAAACGAAGATAGTTATTAAGAAAAAATTGTCATCGTATGTCAACATACGAATACGGTTTTTCCTTAAAAACCATCTTTGTTTGTATTTAATTTTTTTTTAATTAAACACCTATGAGGAAGGTTATTAAGGAAAAACCGTCATCGTATGTCAGCATACAAAGACGATTTTTCCTTAAAAACCATCTTTGTTTGTATTTTAATTTTTTTTTATTTTTCTAATGAAACACCTACGACGGTTATTAAGGAAAAACCATCTTCGTATGGTGACATACGAAGACAATTTTTCCTTAAAAATTGTCTTTGTTTGTTTATATATATATTTTTTATTTTACACCTACGAATGCATAACATAAAACCATTAAAACCACATCAAATATTAAAACCATTTAACATTTTCTATTGGAATTACAACATGGGATAACCTAAAACCATTACACATTCTAGTTTATTAGACCAACACTATATTAGCAAAATGCTAGAAAATACAAAACACTCCAGAGTCAACGATCACTTCATACTAGCGATGAACCTCACTGTCAAAACAGAAAGGATCGGCCTAACAATGAATAATTAACCAACACCAGTTTTGCATTGGATTGACTGCTTGCTCTAGTCTTTTATTGTTGCCTCAGCTCCATCAGCATATTCATCAAACTTGGGGAAGATTCATCAGCTTTGGAGGGCTTCTTCCCATCACAACTGCTAGATATCTTGGTAGGTAAAAGCAGACACTTAACTTTTGCAGGATCATCAAGATAAACTCGAAGTCTAGTCAGAAACTCCACAATCGCACCAGCAACCCTTAAAGTAACCTGTGGCTATGAAGGGTTATCTCCACATGTTAAATGGAATCCATTATGCTCAGTAATCATCAATAACTCAGATTACTAGATTAGTATGTTCAGCTCATAAAATGGGGCAATGAGAAAAACAAAAAGCTGGTCTAGTGGGGCAATGATCATGCTAGAGTTGAAGTACACGGGTCAATATGCCTACTGGTCTAGAGGTGACCCCGTCCTTCGACAAGAAAAGGATGTGGAAAACTACACTACCTTTTGAGATTGTTAAGGTGCTGCATTACATTCTAGAGA
Organism: Glycine tomentella; assembly: GCA_007407185.1. Taxonomy (NCBI): domain Eukaryota; kingdom Viridiplantae; phylum Streptophyta; class Magnoliopsida; order Fabales; family Fabaceae; genus Glycine; species Glycine tomentella. The sequence continues at coordinate 395,142 of PYAF01006014.1, read as the reverse complement.
AAAGAAGAGGGAATGGATAACTTCATTCAAAACCCTAATAATTTTTGCTAAGTTTATTCAAATTAATAAATAATTATATCAGAAGGTATGGCTAAAATATTGTAAGGTTTATCATGATCTTCAACATATAATAATTTCCAATTTTTATTTATCACTATCATTTTACTTGGCTTCATAATGAGGGCAAAAAATCATTTTACTTTCAGAGGTGAAACAAAGACCAAACTTATTGAGTTACTCAAGAATCACAAAGATTTCACAATTCAAATCAAATCAAATCATGGGCACAAAAACTGACATGGACCATAGTTGACAGAACAAAAATATAAATGACATTTGCTAGATTTCTAGCTACAATTGTAAATAATCATTTCATATGTTACTTGACTAAATAGATAGAAATGAAACAAACACATACTAAACTCTGTGAATCAAAGCATGCCTAAACTGGAACAAAATATGTATAGATTAGCCATGCAAATAGACAAGACAACACTCAGGAACCAAACCTCACCAATGACCCAAGCTTAGTAATCACCAATTAGCTGCTCAAAGTTTCAAACAGGCATACCTATATTGCCAGCTAAGGAATTGTAGTACACATTTTATTTGTTGAAGGCATAAGAACTTGACATGTGTAAGGACCCACAAGCGTGACGTGGTTGGCGCCATGAGTGGCGCAGTTAGCGCCAGGTTATGAAGAGAAAAAACTGTGTCTGAGGCCTGGCGCGGATAACGCCATAATCACTGGAAGTTGGCGCCAGGGGCGCCAGGGTCACGCTAAGAATGCCACAAGTTCTGGAATTTGACGCCAAGGGCGCCAGGATGGCACTAGGGGCGCCAATGTCTCTGGAAGTTGGCGCTGGGAGCACCAGGGTGGCGCTGATGGCGCCACAGTTTCTGATATTTGGGGCGGCGCGGGGAGCGCGGGCACGGTGCGGATGGCGCCACAATGGCGGTGCAGCTGGCGCGATCAGCGCGGGAATTGGCGCGATCAACGCGGCAAGTCGGTGCTGGCCATTATAAATAGAAGGCTCGCGAATTCTGGAGAGAAAACCACGGTTTCTCTTCTTCCCTGAGCCTCTCCACCATTGTTGAGTGTTCCCAAGCTCCCTAAGGCCTTGATACTTCACCAAATCACTTCCTAAAGCCTGGAATCATGAGGAAAACCATGAGTGAGCTAAAATCCTTCATCCCAAACCCCTTGAAACCTTGAGCTGAGAGATTCTTTCTCAGAGGAGAGTAGAACTTGAGATAGGCAAGCAGTGGCAGTGATTCTCGGACACCAGAGCTAGAGGAAGTGGTCCAGAGATCTTCCTTGCCAATTCTGAGGTAAGAATCTTGAGTTTCTCCGGTTAAATGTTGAGTTGGGAGTTTTCTATGATTAGTGACCCATTTGAGTTGGGGGCTAGAATTAGCCCAGGGTCCTGTAGAGAAACTTGCTTAGAACTGTGTAGTGATGAAGGATTAGCTTTCAGAATTGGGTTTGGTGAACTTTGATTATGGGCTCGGTATATGAATAAGTGACTTGTGTTAAGTCACTAGTTGATGTTAATATGACATGTAAAGAGCCTTGTTGACTGTAATGAGGTGCCTGAAAGGCATAGTGACGGTGTCTGATGAATGTCATGGACCGTCCAAGTTTTAATTGGATATTGAGTACTTGAGCTGATGTGAGCTTTGAGCTCACCATATGTGATTGATATTGAGTCTGGGAATGACTCTAAGCCTTGATTGAGCTGTGGGCTCATGGTATGTGAACTGTATCGAGTCTGTGAGGACTCAGATGCTCTGATGGAGCTGAAAGGAGCTTTGAGCTAATTGTTTGTGGCTTATGTTGAGCCTGTGATGACTCTAAAGCCTTATGTTAAGCTGTGTTGGACCTAGAAAGGTCTGTGAGAGCCTAGTGTGAGCTGGGCCGTTATGAAACTCAGGTTAGAGGACCTTATGTATTATGCTAGTGCTGGTTGCATGATAACATTGATTGTGACATGGGTATATGTGCCTGGATTAGGGATGGACACCGAGGGTGTCAGTGGCGGGAGCCACAGATCAGGGAGAGAACAGTAGAGCGAGGCTTTGCCAGGTAAGTTCTCTGTCCCTGGGGATGATTTCCCACATGGTTTGCCACACCACACTCCGGGGGAGTGGTGGTCATATTCATGATGCATGCATTTGGTTGTTGCATCCTCATAATGATATGTGTGTGCATCTGTGCTTGTTATGTGATATGATTGTGATAGATCTATTGGCCAATAGATAGATATGGACCTCCCTAGGAGATGGTTTTCCTCCTAGTATGGTTGGCTTAAGGTTGATGATATCCCAAGGAATCGGTGATTCCTACAGACCAAAGGGATAGAAGTAGAGGCAACTCCTTCTATTCTCGGAGGTACCATATACGTGCATCCATGCGATGGGGTAGCACCCAATGGGATGGCACGGGTGTGAGTTTCCGGTCTCACAATGATGTGGGCGTTGAGGATCTCTGCCATGCGTTGAGGTAGCTTCGCCATGTTTGGAGCAAGATGACTTGCTCATATTGTTATGAGGGCCAGAGGGCCTGGCCAGTGGGCCAATTGTTGTGATTGCCTGATGTGTGCTTCATGGAAAGTGGGCCAGGGTGGAGGAGATTCCTCCAAGGACCCTGAGCTTACTGAGATATGTATCTCACCCCGTTTGGGGATTTTTATTTTTCAGGTGACTCTTCTGAGAGAAGAGAACAGTCCTAGGGCGGGCGGCCCAGAGAAGACAGTATATGCATGACTAGAAATTGCCTGAAGAGAGCTAGATAGCTCATTTTGCTTGGTGCTTGGTGGTGCCCTGTAGAGGGTTGTAGGGCATATAGGCCCATCTGATAGTTGTATATGGATATGTATCCTTGTGTGTGAGGGAAGTTATTCTTTTGTAGAACCACTGGTGTGGTTCAGACTCTGATGATGTACATAATTGTATATATAATGAAAAGATATTTCCTCCTGACTTTATCTGCGATTACTTTGTTATCTACCTATATGATTTGATATATCAAACTGGATTAGCAAGGGCATGTATTATATTGATCTGATGCATGTGATGTATTGAAATGCTTGTGTTTTGATTGTGAGTGCATTACTGTGATTTGATGATCCATACATAATGTAATCAAGAAATCTGATCCAGTCGCTTTCGCCTTGTTTTAAAATAACGTTTTATGCGCGATTCTGATATTGTTAATGATAATACACCGGGTGCACACAGAGTGTTACAACATGCCAAAAAGTGTCATGAGAGACATTTGCAATTCTCTCAAAAAGAGGCATAAGAAAAAGTTCTTTGCTCCATACAGAATCACATAGGCATCATGTTCATTCCATTCAGTTTAAGTGTTCCTTTTGTTATCTTCACACACATGCCTGTGCTATTGGCAATTATGCAATAAGTAGAAATTACTCTGCAGTTAATGGAAATTGGCACATACATAACATGATCATTATATAGAAGATGCATAACTCATTTTCTCAGGATGATAACATAACAACATAAAAACAAATCAGTTTGTAAAAGGGAATATTATGACTAACCTTGACAATGGAGGTGTTGCATTGAATACGTCACACAACTTCTTACTTTCTTTGAAACCAAAAAGTTAGTACAACACCCGCTCATCAGTCATTGGATTTGATAAACACATTCATCAGTTCAATGTGGTTGGAATAAAGAAGACAACTTAAACATATCAGACAAAGAAACAAGTTGAGCAACCTTTCTGTCAGCTTTCGGAAGCTATCTTTTCTCCAGGGCCATTTTCCAGCTGATAAGATCTTGACGTGATAAAGGACTACTAACTAACTAAGAAGAATGAGATGAAATATTAATTCTATTTTTTTTATTAAAAAAGGAGAATTGCAAAAATTTTGAACGATGACTGCACAACTGCAGAGGGTAAAAAAATGTAACCACAAATTAGATATCTAAATTCAGACACAACATACCTTTCAGGGGAGAAGTAAAAGGGGCTATCATCTCCATCACCAAACAATGGTATATGACGCCTAGAAAGCCTGCTTTCGAAAAGTCCAGCTTTTGCCAAGCCTGAAAATCAATATTTCATATTTTTTAGATGGAATATGAGTATGGCAACAAGTTGTATTGTTAAAAAATTATTATAATGTCCTGTACTTACCTTGAATGGAAGAAAAATCAGGGTCCTCGGGGGTGACATCATAAAATGCAAGCTCAATTGTCTATGTACATGGCAGGATACACTTTTGAAACTGTGCTCCTAACAAGTTACCAGAAAGGCACATGTAATGACAAATATTACATATTTAACACATTTTGTTATTCACATATGTAGAAGGTAGAAATAAAATACTACCTTGAAAGAGTACTGCTAGCAGAAACCAACCAGCAAGCATATTCACAACGTTTACATATGTTTTCATGTGTATCAACATGGCTGAAGTTTAAGCTAGTATGCCCACTGTAAATTCAAGGATTTTGAATTTGGGAATATTTTAGTTCTTAATTAAGTTTTACTTAAAAAAATTGGATTGGAATTAATTTATTGTTCTTTTGATTGAGTAAATTGGGAGGGGGGGGGAGCCTTGGTTGGTGCAACGGTGACATTGCTATCTTGTGACCTCTAGAGGTCATGGGTTCAAATCTTGGAAATAACCTTGTACTCTGGGTCATCATTTTTTATTGTAAGTAATTAAATTATTCAGAATAGATTTAAGAAATAACCAGAGTAAATATATTTGTAAAAACTAGAATTAAACTATAAATTGACAGAGCATACCGTAACCTTGATACATGGGAATAAGAACACATAACTACCGTTAAAACTTGCAGTGCAGCTAGTGCTTGGCCCTGAATTTGATCAACAACTACAGGAACCAAAACCTTTCCTGGAAGCACTTGTACAGTTGTAGAAACTACTGATGGAGCGGGAATGCCAGGAATAGAGAACAAGGATCCAGAATTTGAAGATTCAGATTTAACTTCATCAACCCCTTAATTATCATTTCTAACCTGCTCATCTACCAATGTATTGGCCGATTTTGAAATAGATGATTTTTCAAATAGGTAATTTCCAGGAACGCTCCGCTCTTCAAAGGAAGGCTTATTTCCATCAGTGGAGACCAGTGGAATTTTGTTCAGGTTAAGGTTTTCATTCTTTGAAACTAACAGAATATTCTCTTTACCAGCTTCACTGAAAAACTTAGGATCTGAAATCATGTTATTTAACTCAGAATTAACCACAACACTAACAATTCCAGTTTCATTATCAGCACCTGAACTAGAATAGGTTTCAGAAAAACCAAAACTTACACTACCACTTGAACTGGTTATTGCATCATGTTGCTCAGTATTAAGGTGTAGTGGCTTAGCATCATCATAGTTGGGTGCATCTCCTGGATTAACATTAAATAGGTTTTCTTTAAGATAGCAGTAGATTCCACTGTATCTACATTAGGGTTGCTATCAAAATCTCTAAATCCATAAGCATTAAAAGAATCAACAGTATTTCCAGATTCAAGTGGCATTGGGCTTTCACTGGCAAAAACTAACTTGTTATCAAAAGCTGACTCATCATGTAAATCTTCTTGAAAAGATATATGTTTGGTGGCATCATCAACAGCATCAGAGGGTTTTTTACTATCATAACTTATAGTAATTCTTTTAACACCTTCAATTTCAGAGAAACCAAAAAAACAAGCCCAATACAATGAAAACAAAAATGTGAAGAGACAAGTTTCTCATAAGCGATCAAATAAAAGTAGCTCTGACATTAAGAATGTCAATGCTATTTCAGAAGGGAAAAACCAGACGACCTCCAACCCAGAGAAGAGCAGGATTCCAAATGTAATAACCAAATTAATGGGATTGGACATCCTTCCTGACAAAGTGGAAAGGGAACTAAAAACGGCGATGCTCCAGAAAAGAGAAGGAACATCTCCTAAGCATGCTGCTAAAAGAAGCACTAAGAAGATTAAACCGAAGAGCAAAGAAACAGATAATTTGATGCCTATGAAAAACCAAAAAGTGATAGAAGCCTTCAAAGTGATTGCAACTGAGGGTGAAGAGATGATGTTTGGAGCAAATAAAAATTTGCTTATCGAGAAGACCAACTCTGAGGTGGCTGTTTGGAATGGAATAAAAGCACTGAAAGGATTTGACAAACCCAACATAAAAGTAGACAAGCCTACTAAAAGTTCCCCTCAAAAGAACCTTACAAGAGAAAGTCAAAAGGTTGTTCAGGAGATAGGAAGAAAACTGAATCACCCTAATAACAATAACAGGGAACAGAAAGGCACAATAAAAGGCAAAACCAACGATCCAATTCCCAACAATATGATGTCCCAGTTGTAAAATATGGGAACACTTCACACTTAACCAAGAGGGGGGTGAATTGGTTAGGCTTGGTAATTTAAAAATTTTCTTGATCAAAATCTAATGATGTCCCAGTTGTAAAATATGGGAACACTTCACACTTAACCAAGAGGGGGGTGAATTAGTTAGGCTTGGTAATTTAAAAAATTTCTTGATCAAAATCAGAGTTTTTCCCTTTTGGATCTTTATCACTTTTGAAACCAAGAACCTTTATTCAATCTAATGTTCAACCCAAGATATGTAATAGCTCAAGAACTTGGTAGATAACAAGAACTCACAAACAAGAAAAATAAAGATATAACAAATAAGAAGAATATGAACAACACACAAAGATTTATACTGGTTCACTTCAAACACTATGAAGCTACATCCAGTTTACTTCCACTCAACACTAGAATGGAGTTCCACTATTGCAAATTTCAGTTCTTACAAGTTATTACAAAGTCTCTCTTTATCAACCCTAGATAAAGTTCAGAAATCTAAAACACTATTAGATTCTTAGAGACAACCCACTGAGAACACTACTCAGCAAATCCCCTAGAGAAACTCTATCTCTAGATTACAAGCAAGAAACCCATTTACAATAGACAAACCAAAACAAAATTCAAAACAGAATTACAACTTCAAAGATTAATTTAAGAAGTCACCTGATGATCCAATGAACAATATGCATATGAATGATTTCACCAGGTAGAAGAATGAGTACAAACTTAGAACATCACTTTCCTCAAGCTTTGAAAAAGAAATCCTTGCTTCACTAATCACTCAATAACCCATAAGAGTTTTGTGAATGCAAGATCTCAATGAATCCATAAAAACCACTAAAAGAATGTTTTGAAAGCCTTAGAATGCTCAGAATACGAATTGATCAAGTTAGTTGAATAGCCGAGCATGGGTTCTATTTATAACAAGCTTTCTAACTGTCAGTAATCGATTACATACGCTCCTGTAATCGATTAATTCGCATATGTAATCGATTATTTCAAGACTGTAATCGATTAAACTGTTTAACAGAAGTTCTGGGTTTGAGCAACGAACAGAATAATAGATTATCCCGTCTTGTGATTAAGACAAGAAGCTCCATTTTTTTGAAATACACTATGTAATCGATTACGGATTCTGGTAATCGATTAAGTCAGGAAACTTCATAAATGATTTTGTACTATGTAATCAATTACTATCTTTGGTAATCAATTAATGCAGCAAAACATGTTAATCATAGGCATATGATGTAATCGATTACTATCTTTGGTAATCGATTAAGACAGAGAGATGATTTTTTCTATATAGCCTATATAATCGATTACTGATTGTTGGTGATCGATTAAAGTACACATTAAATAAGTTTATATGAAATCATAGGTAAAATAATTGATTAATCCGATACGTAATCGATTACATTGTTCTTGAAAAGATTTCCAGAAAGCACAAAGAACAAAAATAACCGATTCTTATCCTAGTGTAATCGACTAAATCAGTAAAAACTTAATTTTCCAAAAACTTTGATCAAACTTGCCTAATTTAGCAAATACTTGTATATATTAAAACTTAATCTAATTAACTCAATGAATGATATGAATGCTATGCACTTGGATCTGAAAAAGATAGAAATACTTCAATACAACCAAGAGGGGGAGGGGGTGAATTGGTTGTACCTTGGTAATTAAAAATTTTACAATCAGAGTTTCCACAGTATCTTTATCACTTTAAAAATTGTTTTGAAACCAAGAATCTTATATTCAATCAAATTCCTCTGTCAAGAAAATCAATAGACAACTGAAATCTTTCTGTGCAAATAATTTGATTCACAAACCAAAGCAATAAAGAGATGAAGAGATTAAAATAAAGATCAGCCACTATTTTTATACTGGTTCACTTCAAACACTATGAAGCTACATCCAGTTCTTCCACTCAACATTAGAATGGAGTTTCACTATTGCAAATTAATGATCTTACAATATATTACAAACTTCTCTTTATCAACCCTAGATAAATGTTGTGCGATTACGCTGATGCGTTTAAAAACGGCAAGTGCACCGATCGTTAACAAGTAATAAAAGTAGGTAAGTAGAGTTATCGTCTCCACAGGGATTGGAATGATTTTTACAATAATATTAATTCTAAATGATTGGAATTTAAAAACAGAAAAATAAAAAACAAATAAGTAATTGTTGAATTGTGGTTGGTGTGTGAATAAAATCAGAAATTAAAATAAGTAATAAA
>PYAF01006014.1:368155-386441 GCA_007407185.1 Glycine tomentella | reverse complement strand
ACACTCCAGAACTTTGTTTTCTTCTTTCTTTGGCCTTTATTCTCCTCTTTTGTCCTGAAATTGCATAATTGATATTGAAATAAGATAAAATAAAATAATATTAATAAACTAACAAAAACTAAACTAAATCCTAATTATTTAATCAAAACATAAGCTAAAACTATTCTAAAAATAAGATGTGTTTGCAACACATCAATAAAGTTCAGAAATCTAAAACACTATTAAATTCTTAGAGACCAACCCCACTGAGAACACTACTCAGCAACCCCTAGAGAAACACTATCTCTAGTTATCATGCAAGAAACCCATTTACAATAAGCCAATCTTTACAGAAATCAAATAACAGATTTACAATCTCAAAGAATAAGGAACGAATTCACCTGATAATCCAATAAACAAAATACATATGAATGATTCACCAGGTTGAAAGAAAGAATAACAGACTCAATGCATCCCTTTCCTTAAGCTTTGAGACTCAATGATGCTTCACTCATCAAATCAAAAACCTATATGAATTTTGGTGAAGCCAAGATGTTTTTGAACTCAAAAAACTCACTAATGAAAGCTTATGAATGTTTGTGATTGCTCAGAATTTGAATTTCTCGTCTCTTCAAAACACAGAGCAATGGGTTCTATTTATAACAACTTTCTAACTGAAAATAATCGATTAAACACGCTCTTGTAATCGATTATTTAGCATATGTAATAGATTAATTCAAGAATGTAATCAATTAAAGTGTTTCTGATATGTTATGGGTTTTAAGCTATGAACATTATAATCGATTATCCTGTCACGTAATCGATTAAAACAGGAACTATGTAATCGATTAAAACAGGAACTCATGATTTTCCAAATACATTGAGTAATCGATTACCGAGTTTTAAGACAGAGAGACCAATATTTTCAAATATACTATGTAATCGATTAAACCGAGATGTAATCGATTAAATCAGCAAAACATGTTAGCCATAGGCATGATATGTAATCGATTACGAACTTCAGTAATCTATTAAGATAGGAAGTATGTTATTTCAATTTTAGCCTAGGTAATCATCAATTCGATATGTAATCGATTACATTGTTCTTTATTTGTTTTCCAGAAGGCACGAAGAACAAAATAATTGATGTCAACATATCTGTAATCGATTAAAACAGGAAAACTTCATTTTTCCAAAAACTTAAATTTTAATTTGCCTTAATTATTAATTGTTTTTTGTTTAGGCCTTCAATCTAACAATCCTAAATGAATGATATGCATGATATGCACACTGGATTATCAGATACCACTTCTTTCCTTTTACAAGAATCAAATTGATCTTCAAGCTTCCATGGCACTTTTAAAATGAGGCATGTTGAAAGCACAAAACTCCAAAGCTTGATTCCTTGTCCATCTTCTCATGACTTCTCTTGAATCAACAGGATCATCAGAAACTACTTCTTCCTTTTACATTAATCACAAATTGATCTCCAAGATTTCAAGGCATGTTGGAAGCACAAAACCAAGCTTGATCCATTGTTCATTCTTCAAGTGATTCCACTTTTAAACCAACACTAGTTGGAACAAGTGCATGAAAGATCACAAGTTAATTCCTTAACTCAAAAAGACAAGGAAATCGATGGAAATATTGTTTAGCCCGAAAAAAGACACACAAACACACAATGTTGGATATAGGGGGAGCATCATGAAGATTAAAAAGGATTTGATTCAAGATTGGTTTTGAGCTTTCAACATGCTTTGATGCATTGAAGTTGTTTAATTGTATTATCTGTAAGAGAAAGGCTAATCTGATGATCCATGCATTGCATTCACTAGTTCATTCATAAACTTAAATGTTTTTCATAAAAAATAACAAAGCTTTTATATTTTGGTTAAGGTTTTAATCTGATTGAAAGGTTTTTGGAAAAATGCTATTTTCACTGGTTTAATTGATTACCTTACTGATATAATCGATTATTTTGTTCTTCGTTCAATTTGGAAAATCTTTTATGAACATTGTAATTGATTACCCATCAGAATAATCGATTATTTGACCTTTGATTGAAAATAAACTGTTTTGTTAAAGGTTTTAATAGATTACTTACTTAATGTAATTGATTACATAGTTAAAAGATGATTTTAAGCCTTACTGTAATAATCGATTACCATTATCAGTAATCGATTACATAGTTCACTTGGAAAATACCTGTTTTCTGATTTAATCGATTACCAAAATCCATAATTGATTACACAGTTCATTTTGTAAAACATAGCTTTCTGTCTTAATCGATTATTTTGCTCGTTGCTGAAACCCAGAAAGCTTCTTTAACATTTTAATTGATTAAAGTGATAATTTAATCGATTACATAAGAATTTTAATCGATTATTAGGCACGTTTAATCGATTACAGTTAGTTACAAATTCTATTATAATTATTAGGTTTGAAGGCTTGGCTTGTTTTCTAACTTTGAGAAATTGTACCCATTCGTATTCCTGAGCATACACAAGTCTTCTAAGCTTTTCAAAGTGATTTTCAGTGCTTAATTACTTCTTGCTCTATTTCATATCAATCATGTGTCTTTGAATCATTCCTTGAGCAAGAAACCATTTCAAGATTAAGGAAAGAATGTTCTGATTGTATTTTAATGATCAACCTGATTTGGTAATCTCATTCTGCATTACATTCATTGGATCATCAGGTTGTCTCTCTCCTTAATTTGGTTGTAATTTCTTTTTTAGTTTTCTGTGTAAGTTTGCTATTGTAAAGTGGGTTCTTGCTTGTATCTAGAGAAGGGTTCTCTAGTGTGAAGAACAGAGTAGTGTTCTCTGGTTCTTTGTCTCTTAGAATCTAATAGGGTTTTAGATTTCTATTTTTTATCTAGGATTGATAAAGGGAGATGTTGTAGTTGCATGTAAGAACAGAATTTTATAATAGTAGAACTCTAATCTAGTGTTGATTAGAAGAAACTGGATGTAGCTTCAGTTGTGAAGTGAACCAGTATAAATTGCTTGTGTCTTTGATTCTATTTCTCTATCACTCATCTTGTTCATTGGTCATTGATTCTTTGATTCATATCCATGGTCCAACAAGTTCTGTTTTGATCTATTGATTTCTTGGACTGAGTTATTTGATTGAGTAAAAAGATTTCTTAGTTTTGAAAGTGATAAAGATCCTGAACTCTAATTTGAATTAATTTAAAATACCAAGGTTTTAACCAATTCACCCCCCTCTTGGTTATTGTGGGTATTCCTATTATTTTCACACAAGTCATGAACAATGAAAAGAGGCCTTGGAACAATGTTGTAAAGGAAAAAAAAAACACCAAAATTCAGTGACAAGCAGCTAATATAATCCTTGTTGAATGAATTTATAGCATCGCCAAGATGTGCAATCATTGCAAGATAAATCATATGATTCAAGTAAAACTAGCAGGGATTATAACATTTAGTGAAAAATCCTCTAAACATCAAGATCTAAATGATGAGGGAAACTAGCAGGAATTATAACATTTAGTTGCTGTGGAGCCTGATTTGCAAAACCAAAATGACTAAAACACTTCACAATTTACCCAAATATAGAGGGAAACACGCACACACAAAACAAATGATGACTTGACATCTCTGTATTCAAATGCTGCTTGTTTGAGCAAGAATAGTCCAGATCCTAAAACATCATAGCAACTCAAAAGGAGACACTTATCGCAGACTCCTCCAGCATGCTTCTTGTCTTTCAATTGATAGAAGGTACCAACTAACTCCTACAAACTTTAACCAAAACAAAAGAGTATATTTATTCTTATTGTATATTTACTTTCTTCATATCATTAATGTAGTACACACATAAGTTTTGAATACATGGAAAATAAAGGCTTGGACAGATTCTTAATTATTTGGTAAAAGTCATGTCAATCTCTTAATTGAAGCATTCATTGGATATCTATTTATTAAACGTTCTCCTGTATTCTTCCCCTTCACTCAATGTTTTAATTCAAATTTTCAAAACAGGTGAAAATAAGGGTTCTCTCAACTGGAAACAAACATATGATATAATTTTAGGCACAACAAAGGGTTTGGCCTATTTAATTGAGGATTTCCACCTTTGCATCATACATAAGGATATAAAGACCAACAATATCCTCTTCAATGATAAGATGCAGCCAAGAAATGTTTTTGGGATGGCAAGACTTCTACTAGACCTGTTATATAGGTGAATAGCTTATAACCTATGTGGCTTGTTTTTGCCAAACACACTAATTTGCAGTGACAAGAATAAAAGACTAAAATTCCGAAATGATAAAAGAGTGAAACTCTTTATAGGATTTTGGCTCATAAAGGATGCTTCCCCTTAATTCAATTGTGAGGGTTAAGCAGCAGTCAAGGATATAAAAGGTGTTCATGATCGGTAGCAATGGAGGCATAACAAGGAAAAGGCGTTGTTGATCAGAGAGATACGAGGAAGATGTTACCCTCAAAACATGGGAGAGAAAATAGGGTTTCTGTTTCTTTCTTCTTTCAAATTCTTACAATTTAGAAAATGAAACGAAAATTAGGGCAAAGAAGATGTTACCTCAATATCCGATTTGAAAGAACAAGTTCATTCAAGAGAAGAAACTACTTCAGTTTGTCTCCAAACAACTTAAGCAATTTCCTAACTTGCCTACAATGATTGAATAAAAGCATGCCCAATCTATACATGGCAGCTCTAAGATTTACAAGAATAAGTTCAATCATATTGTCTTTGTTGAGTGAAAAATAGAAGACATAAAAATCACATACCTTAGCAAAGTGAGCATGCATTAGACATGCTTGAAGTAAGTTCCTTTTCTTGCAAGTCAAAAGGACACAATAAAATTACCACTTTGGCTCGCTCTGAAAAGGAAAACAAGAAGGAACGATCAGATTCCAAACATGATAACCAAAAAAGAAAACAAAAAGTAACTTCTACAGGAATTACAACCTTGCTACACTGCGAGCAAATAGAACTTCTGGACTCCACCTTATCTCTAGAGTCATCTTGGAAATCTCAAGGGAGAGCTTTGCAGTTTCAACTTATCAGCATGACTTGCTTGGTGCCTTGGTTTTTTCATACTGAAAAAGCCATATATATTCACGCACACAAGTCCAATTTTAATGACAAAATCATAAAAAAAAAACAAACTAACTACCTAGGAAACTAACACATAAGTTTGGTGACTTTGTCTAATAAAAATATCTATATCTAACATATAAATTTAATCTTAAAAGCTACATATCTAAGTTGTGTCACTGTCCTTTCAATAACCAATTGTGGACTTTGTCAAATAAAATTGTCTAAAGTCCAACTTATTTCGTCACCTAAGCATCCCTAATACCTATAATTTTTTATTGGTAAATATTAATTTTGAATTATTAGTTTCTTGTTAAAGCTAAAATCGAACCATCAACAACTTTTTCCATATCTTCTCCTTTTACCATCTATCAATCTTATAACTCCACCCTAATATCTATATATAAGCAAAACTCAACATGTAATCCTTAATTTTATACATAGTTAAACCATTTACAAGTGTCAAGACAAGAATGTTTGATTAAACTTACTAAATAGTAAAAATAATAAGTTATGAAGAAAATAATTAAACTTACGGTTAGTAGCTTTGGGAGGGTAGAGAGTTCTAAGAGAAACAGAATCAACAAGCAGTCCACACGCAAGATCTTCCTCTGTTCCAGGGTTATGAATCAGCATCTCCACCATCTCACACTCTGCCTTAAACCCGACCGCAATGAGATCCAAACCACTGCTCGTGTACAAAGTCTGAATAGGAATCACACCCCAATCATGAGTGACAGAAATGTTTGATAAATATTCTACCAGTACATAAATACCAAATTGATAAACAAATGGAAATATGAATTTAGGAATCGATATCAATGCAATTACATAAACCCTTAATGGGCAGAGCAGCAATAGAAATTATGCTAATAAAATTTATGATCTTATGCACCAAAATGATTCGGCTTTGTGGGAAATGTGATTGATCCCAAATAAACTTTCAGCTGTTTAGAATTAGAAGTAGATGCTTATAGCAAGAGGGATAGCCTGATGGAATGGCTTGTTGCAACCAAGTAAACTTTCATATGTTGCATTCCAACTACAAAGGAAAAAAATTTGGCAAGGCACATACAATAAGTTCTGACAAAATAAGGGGAAAAAAGAACAAATTCATAATTATTGACAGAAGAAACTCATCGGCCACGTATGAAATCTTATTGCCCAATTTTAATAGTTTTGCTATACACCATACCAACATGAAAGAACTTAGCATGCCAGAATTAACAAAGCCTACAGTTCAAAGATAAGCTAAGCTCCTTATGACATAGTACTCCTTATAATGTAGCAGCTAGGATATAGCTACACATCATGGATTTCAACTCACTCCAGCCATTCACACATTTCTTCTTTCAAGGCTACAACTGGCATGCTAATTATTTAGCTATGAGCTTTATTGTAGAATAAATTGAGTTTTTTTCCCATGTGGCAGGCTGGAAAAGCAAACTCCTTCCAATGTTATTATCCAAGAGCAAATGTATAACAATATAACCACAATCACAATATTAATTTGTATATGAAACTCACACAAGGAAGAAGAAATAAAAACTTAAGAAAAATGGATTTGCAAGAAACCAAACACAAACAAAATTACAATTGCAAAAAATTAAGAACATGCTAATAAATTAATCCAGCAATGTAAGCTACCTCAATTTAGGTGAGTATTGTAAAGGGCAATATTTTGAGCTCTCTATTCTCAACACTACCAAGCTATAGGGCAAATTTTGCTTAGACTCCCTTTTCCATTTTCTCTAGAGTTCCCTATGAATTGAATTAATTAACGGTTCACTAACTAACCCAAATAAAAATCAGTTACAAGATGATTCATGCAAAAGCTTAATCAACCATCTTTATGTATATAAAAGAAGGGTTTAGTTAACATGTACATATATGCACATGTTGAGAGTCTTAATATTAAGAGTATCATTACACTTATCAACCACCTTTTATGTATATAAGAGAAGGTATCCACTGCGGATTTGACATAGATTACAAGGTAAATATTTTTTTCTTTCAAATGTTTATTCAAAACAGTTATATCAACTCCAACACCAGTGATATAAAAAAGGGACATATTGTATTGGATCATTACAATTCTATTATTGCAAAAGGAATAAGACTACAATTTCATAAGAAGGATGACCAATGCTAGCTAAACTAGGAAGAGATCAAAAAATAACACAACATCCAGACATTTTGGAGTGCAAAACTAGAAAACCAACAACTCTAACTGTACGGCTTGGGGGAAGACAATGCCTACCTTGAAGCCACCAGTAGTGCATGCATTGATGATCAAGTCTGGTTGTAATGCTTGAATAGAAGCATACATAACAAGAGTAGATGATATTGTGCCTACACTATTAACCCCTAAAAGAAATGGACCAGGACTCGTCAAATGAAAAATAGCAGTGAAAACAAAAATTTCCACTTTATTATGTTCCTTGAAGATGTGTAGTTGGGGGGGGGGATGTTATTATAGTTATGCTAACAGACATCCGAACTACTGCCCATGCAACACAATCAGGAAACAAAGTCTAGGCTCGATAAAAATCGGCAGAAATCTTGTTTTTATGTTTGTTCCTAAAGGTTTGGATTGTGATAGCATCATAGCAACATTCATTATTCCCATGTCATAACATTTCTTCCAAACAATAAATATATCATAAACCTAATTAAGAATGGTGACCCATCGTAATTTTGCCCTATACTTGCTAAAAATCAAATATGAATTTAACAAGTGAAATATAAGAATCAATTGAAAGAACAAGCATCCTTACCCAAAGTTGGATCTTTTCCCAGCCAAATCAAGCTTATTTTAAAACTAAAACTAGAAATAAAAGGCATTGTTGACAAAAAAAGGTGGGCTTACAGAATTTTCCAAGAAGAAGAAGAAGAAGAACCACAAGTAGAGAAGTGGCTTCTCAGGCACAAAAGAAAAGTTATGGCAGTTTTGATGTCGCCGCATTGGCGGTGGGTTCGACAATGGCGGTAGTGGATGGGATCACAGAGAGCGAGGGTGAGAGACATGAGAGAAGCTAGGGTTCACGAAGGGAGTTGACATAAAGTCATAAAATTAAAAAATTGTGCTTGGGTTAGTGTTTTAAAATTTTTTGGTAGTGTCTTCTCAGACGGTTTCTAAAAAACTGTCGTCAAATGAGAATCATTCTAAGACGCTTTTCGGAAAACCGTCTTTGAATTATATCTTCTAAGATGGTTTTTCAAAAACCGTCATAGAACTATTGTATTTATTTATCAAAATGCCACCGTATTAAAAACGACGACAGTTTTGGCAAGAAGAAGAAGAAGAAGAACCACGAGTAGAGAAGTGGCTTCTCTGGCACAAAAGAAAAGTTATGGCAGCTTTGATGTCGCGGCATTGGCGGTGGCTTCGAAAATGGCGGTAGTGGACGGGATCACAGAGAGTGAGGCTGAGAGACATGAGAGAAGCTAGGGTTCACGAAGGGAGTTAACATAAAATCATAAAATTAAAAAATTGTGCTTGGGTTAGTGTTTTAAAATTTTTTTGGTAGTGCCTTCTAAGACGGTTTCTAAAAAATCGTCGTCGAATGAGAATCATTCTAAGATGGTTTTCGGAAAACCGTCTTCGAATGATATTTTGTAAGATGGTTTTTCGAAAACCATTTTAGATCTATTGTATTTATTTACGAAAATGCCACCCCGTTAAAAACGACGACAATTTTGGCAAGAAGAAGAAGAAGAACCGAAAATAGAGAAGTGGCTTTTCAGACACAAAAGAAAAGTTATGGCAGCTTTGATGTCGCGGCATTGATGGTAGGTTTGACAATGGCGGTAGTGGACGGGATCACAGAGAGCGAGGGTGGGAGACATGAAAAAGCTTAGTTTCACAAAGGGAGTTAACATAAAGTCTTAAAATTAAAAAATTATGCTTGGGTTAGCGTTTTAAAATTTTTTGGTAGTGCTTCTAAAACGGTTTCTAAAAAACCTTCCTCGAACGAGAATCATTCTAAGACGGTTTTCGGAAAACCGTCTTTGAATGATATTTTCTTAGATGGGATTTCGAAAACCATCTTAGAACTATTGTATTTATTTATGAAAATGTCACCTCGTTAAAATCGACGACAGTTTTGGCAAGAAGAAGAAAAAGAAGAAGAAGAATCGCAAGTAGAAAAGTGGCTTCTCGGGCACAAAAGAAAAGTTATGGCAGCTTTGATGTCGCGGTATTGGTGGTGGGTTCTACAACGGCGGTAGTGGACGGGATCACAGAGAGCGAGGGTGGGAGACATGAAAGAAGCTAAGGTTCACGAAGGGAGTAAACATAAAGTCATAAAATTAACATATTGTGCTTGGGTTAGTGTTTTAAAATTTTTTGGTAGTGTCTTCTAAAACGGTTTCTAAAAAACCTTCCTCGAACGAGAATCATTCTAAGACGGTTTTCGGAAAACCGTCTTTGAATGATATTTTCTTAGATGGGTTTTCGAAAACCGTCTTAGAACTATTGTATTTTTACAAAAATGCCATCGCGTTAAAAATGACGACAGTTTTGGCAAGAAGAAGAAGAAGAAGAAGAAGAAGAACTGCAAGTGGAGAAGTGGCTTCTCAGGCACAAAAGAAAAGTTATGGCAGCTTTGATGTGGCAGCATTGGCGGTGGGTTCGACAACGGCGGTAGTGGTTGGGATCACAGAGAGCGAGGGTGGGAGACATGAAAGAAGCTTAGTTTCACGAAGGGAGTTAACATAAAGTCTTAAAATTAAATAATTGTGCTTGGGTTAGTGTTTTAAAATTTTTCCGTAGTGTCTTCTAAGACGGTTTCTAAAAAATTGTTGTCAAATGAGAATCATTCCAAGACGGTTTCGGAAAAGCATCTTCGAATGATATTTTCTTAGGTACAGTTTTGGAAACAAGAAGAAGAACAAGAACAAGAAGAACCGCAAGGAGAAAGTGGCTTCTCAGGCACAAAATAAAAGTTATGTCAGCTTTGATGTCGCGGCATTGGCGGATGGTTCGACAACGGCGGTAGTGGATGGGATCACAAAGAGCGAGGGTGGGATACATGAAAAAAGCTAGGGCTCACGAAGGGAGTTAACATAAAGTGATAAAATTAACAACCTGTGGTTGGGTTAGTGTTTTAAAATATTTTGGTATCGTCTTCTAAAACGGTTTCTAAAAAACCGTCGTCGAATGAGAATCATTCTAACATAGTTTTCGGAAAACCATCTTTGAATGATATTTTCTAAGATGGTTTTTCGAAAACTGTCTTAGAACTTTTGTATTTATTTACAAAAATGCCACCGCGTTAAAAATGACGACAGTTTTGGCAAGAAGAAGAAGAAGAAGAACCGCAAGTAAAGAAGTGGTTTCTCAGGCACAAAATAAAAGTTATGGCAGCTTTGATGTCGCGACATTGACGAATGGTTCGACAATGGCGGTAGTGGACGGGATCATAGAGAGCGAGGGTGAGAGACATTAGAGAAGTTAGGGATCACGAAGGGAGTGAACATAAAGTCATAAAATTAACAAATTGTGCTTGGGTTAGTGTTTTAAAATTTTTTGGTAGTGTCTTCTCAGACGATTTCTAAAAAATCGTTGTCGAATGAGAATCATTCCAAGACGGTTTCGAAAAACCGTCTTCGAATGATATTTTCTTAGATGGTTTTTCGAAAACCGTCTTAGAACCATTGTATTTGTAACACCCTAATATTTCAATAGCTATATTTGTGAATTATTCTTGTGAAATTATTGATGTGAATGTTAAATTATTTGAATATTAGATTGATGGATCTATATTATTAATTAGAGATATTACAAGAATAGTTTAAGGAAAATGACCATACTACCCTTCCCTTAAATAAGAAATGACAGAAATGTCCTGAAGATAAAATTACATAAATGCCCTTGGATACTTTAAAAAATTACTATAATAGCCTTGACACTAAAACTGTCTAAGCCACTCTGAGAAATTTTGTGAAAACCTAATGAAATCACAGAATACTCCTAGATGGTAGAGAATCAAAATACTTTCTGACAGAAAACCATAGAATAAAATTTCTATGAATTTTATAAGATCGTGACTTTGGAACTTTATTCAGAAAAGTTCAAGCATCAGAGAAATATAGAAAAATGATAGATAAAATCTATGAAATTTTCTCTTAATTATAGAATGAACCGACTTATTTAATAAAATAGTTTAGTAATTTTGATAGTCAAAAGTAAAAAGGACCAATGAGAATTAAAATAAAAGTAATCTTGTAAGTAAAGTCTGAATAACACTCTACATAGATTACTTGTGAGCAATTTTTACTAGAATTGAAATTAGTTTTTAGAAAACTCTAGAATTATTCAATATTATTCTTAAGTAGAAATTCAAATTAAATTTTATTAGAAAATGGTAAATGCCATGTACAAAGTAAAAATGAAACTAGAATATTTTTCTTCATTTAAAAGATAACATGATATGTAAAAGGAAAAGCATAAAATTTCCCTTGGCCAAGCTACTCCACGTGAATAAGCAAGAAAATTGGAGAAACTTCAAGAGCTTTCAAGAGCTTGGACAAGTGTAGGGACACTTGTAAAGGGGTGGCCAAGTGAAAAGGTAAATCATGATGGCTTATGAGATATTTTTCTATAAAGTAAAATGAAAGTAATAAACCTAGTTAAAACCTAAAGGAAATAGAAGAAACTAAGTTAGGACATAATGAAACAAGGGGAAACCAAGCTAGAATGAAACTAAATTAGTTGGAAGGGCAAAAGTGTCCTTGAATATTAAATCATTTCCTAAACACTCTATAAAGGGGGGAGGGGGACCTAAAAACCAAGTCATTTTCCAAGCTCTACACCTACTAAAATTCACGTGAAACACTATCCCACATCCCTTCCATCCTTTCATTTTCAAAGCTTAAATCAAATAGAAAAGACCCCACCATCATAGGAAGAATCACGTGTAGAAGAAGCTAGCTAGGAGGAAGTAAGCAAACATAGCAAAAAGATTCTAAGGTATGTATAGGGAGGTTTATGTTAAATATAGTTTAAGTATTGCTTTTGTTTGAATAAGTATTTATAGAATCTTATTTTATTTCTATGGAAAATAAAGCTTGCACACCATGTGTTTGATGAATTGTTTCAAAGAAATAAAGATAGTTTGAGTGTGTTCTGTTCAAATGGATGTTTGAAGTTCATGTGTTGTTGAGTGTTTCTATGAAATACATGTGATGTTTAGTGTTCCATGAATCCTTATGAATTTCATGTGTTTCCATGAATTTTCTATACAAACTGAATTCTATACTTAAATTCTGTTGAATTTTTGAGTAAAGCATGTGAGATAGAATTTGAAGACTGATGTTTAAAATAAATATGAGATGATAAAGAATTAAAGTGAATCAGTCTTATATGTCTCATATGCATATGCCCGACGGGGGTTAGTCCGCGTTATTTGCCTCAAAAGGAGGTCTGTCAGATAGCTAAACTGAGTCCGTGCGTTCAGACAAAAGGAGTCTGAGCTGGGGGTGATTGGCAGTGAGGACCACGCCACCCATGATGATCACATGAAGTGTGGGTGACCTTCCTATTGCAACACTGCAGTACCCTGACTGATCGGATAAGTTCTGTGCCACTGAGATGGAGGCTATCTTGACTATTGGTACCAAAAGATAAAAGAATCAAAGAGAATCATGCATCATGTTAAGAAAGAATCATGCATCTTGAGATGAATACCTGCATATTTAATGTATTTTGTTATTTAAATTATGTTTATCATAAACTTACCCTGTATTTTGTGTTTGTGGTTGACACTTGCTATGACCTCAATTTATTTGGGCGAGCAGAGGAACAGTAAAAGAAGGATGGACAAGATGATATCTGAGGACTCTATTAAGGATGCTTAGTTGAAGATAATTGTTGTAATGAAACATATTGGTCTGTATTATACTTTATATTATGTCAGACTTAGAAATAATAATCGGCGATGAAGAACTTTTTATGATATTGATGATCAGAAATTTTCGTATTAATTATTTAAAGCAAGAAGAAAAGAATTTTCCTTAGAAAATAATAAATAATAGGATGAAAAAAATTAGTCATTACAGTATTTATTTACGAAAATGCCACCACATTCAAAACGACCACAGTTTTGGCAAGAAGAAGAAGAACCGCAAGTAGAGAAGTGGCTTCTAAGGCACAAAATAAAAGTTATGGCAGCTTTGATGTCGCGGCATTGGTGGTGGGTTCGACAACAACAGTAGTGGACGGGACCACAGAGAATGAGGATGGGAGACATGAAAGAAGCTAAGGTTCACGAAGGCAGTTAACATAAAGTCATAAAATTAACAAATTGTGCTTGGGTTAGTGTTTTAAAATTTTTTGGTAGTGTGTTCTAAGACGGTTTCTAAAAAATCTTCCTCGAACGAGAATCACTCTAAGACAGTTTTCGGAAAACCGTCTTCGAATGATATATTCTAAGATGGTTTTTTTCGAAAACCATCTTAGAACTATTGTATTTATTTAGGAAAATGCCACCGCTTTAAAAACAACGAAAGTTTTGGCAAGAAGAAGAAGAATAAGAAGAACCGCAAGTAGAGAAGTGGCTTCTCCGGCACAAAAGAAAAGTTATGGCAACTTTGATGTCGCGACATTGGCGGTGGGTTCGACAACAGCGGTACTGGATAGGATCACAGAGAGCGAGGGTGGTAGACATGAAAGAAGCTAGGGTTCACGAAGGGAGTTAACATAAAGTCATAAAATTAACAAATTGTGCTTGGGTTAGTGTTTTAAAATTTTATGGTAATGTCTTCTAAGACGGTTTCTACAAAACCGTCGTTGAATGAGAATCATTCTAACACAGTTTTCGGAAAATCGTCTTCGAATGATATTTTCTAAGATGGTTATTTGAAAACCGTCTTAGAACTATTGTATTTATTTACAAAAATGTCACAACGTTAAAAACGACAATAATTTTGGCAAGAAGAAGAAGAAGAAGAAGAACCACAAGTAGAGAAGTGGCTTCTCAGGCACAAAATAAAAGTTATGGCAGCTTCGATGTCGTGGCATTGGAGGATGGTTCGACAACAGCGGTAGTGGACGGGATCACATAGAGCGAGGGTGAGAGACATGAAAGAAGCTAGGGTTCACGAAGGGAGTTAACATAAAGTCATAAAATTAACAAACTGTGCTTGGGTTAGTGTTTTAAAAATTTTGGTAGTGTCTTCTAAGACGGTTTCTAAAAAATCGGTGTCGAATGAGAATCATTCGAAGACGGTGTCCGAAAACCGTCTTCGAATGATATTTTCTTAGATGCTTTTTCGAAAATCATCTTAGAACTATTGTATTTATTTACGAAAATGCCACCTTATTAAAAACGACCACAGTTTTGGCAAGAAGAAGAAGAACCGCAAGTAGAGAAGTGGCTTCTTAGCCACAAAAGAAAAGTTATGGCAGCTTTGATATCGTGGCCATTGGCGGTGGGATCGACAACTACGGTAGTGGACGGGATCACAGAGAACGAGGGTGGGAGACATGAAAGAAGCTAAGGTTCACGAAGGGAGTTAACATAAAGTCATAAAATTAACAAATTGTGCTTCGGTTAGTGTTTTAAAATTTTTTGGTAGTGTCTTCTAAGATGGTTTCTAAAAACTCGTCGTCGAATGCAAATCATTCTAAGACAGTTTTCAGAAAACCGTCTTCGAATGATATCATCTAAGATGGTTTTTCGAAAACCATCTTAGAACTATTGTATTTATTTACGAAAATGCCACCTCGTTAAAAATGACGACAGTTTTCGCAAGAAGATGAAGAAGAAAAAGAAGAAGAAGAACTGCAAGTAGAGAAGTGGCTTCTCAGTCACAAAAGAAAAGTTATGGCAACTTTGATCTCGCGGCATTGGCATTGTGTTCGACAACGGCGGTAGTGGACGGGATCACAAAGAGCGAGGGTGAGAGACATGAAGGAAGCTAGGGTTCACGAAGGGACTTAACATAAAGTCATAAAATTAAAAGATGTGCTTGGGTTAGTGTTTTAAAATTTTTTGGTAGTGTCTTCTAAGATGGTTTCTAAAAAACCGTCGTCGAATGGGAATCATTCCAAACGGTTTCGGAAAACCATCTTCGAATGATATTTTCATAGATGGTTTTTCGAAAACCATCTTAGAACTATTGTATTTATTTATGAAAATGCCACCACATTAAAAACGACGATAGTTTTGGCAAGAAGAAGAAGCAGAATCGCAATCAGAGAAGTGGCTTCTCGGGCACAAAAGAAAAGTTGTGGCAGCTTTGGTGTGGCGGCGTTGCTGGTGGGTTCGACAACGGAGGTAGTGGACGGGATCACAGAGAGCAATGGTGAGAGACATTATAGAAGCTAGGGTTCACGAAGGGAGTTAACATATAGTCATAAAATTAAAAAAATTGTGTTGGGGTTAGTGTTTTAAAATTTTTTGGTACTGTCTTCTAAGACGTTTTCTAAAAAACTGTCGTTGAATGAGAATCATTCTAAGACGCATTTCGGAAAACCGTCTTTGAATGATATCTTCTAAGATGGTTTCTCAAAAGTCGTCTTCGAACTATTGTATTTATTTACGGAAATGCCACCACATTAAAAACGATGACAGTTTTGGCAAGAAGAAGAAAAAGAACCGCAAGTAGAGAAGTGGCTTCTCGGGCACAAAAGAAAAGTTATGGCAGCTTTGATGTCACGGCGTTGGCGGCGGGTTCGACAACGGAGGTAGTGGACGAGATGACAGAGAGCGAGGGTGAGAGACATTAGAGAAGCTAGGGTTCATGAAGGGAGTTAACATAAAGTCATAAAATTAAAAAATTGTGCTTTTGTTAGTGTTTTAAAATTCTTTGGTAGTGTCTTCTAAGACGGTTTCTAAAATACCTTCCTCGAACGAGAATCATTCTAAGACGGTTTTTCGAATGATATTTGCTAAGATGGTTTTTCAAAAACCATCTTAGAACTATTGTATTTATTTAGGAAAATGCTACCGCGTTAAAAACGACGACAGTTTTGGCAAGAAGAAGAAGAAGAAGAAGAAGAAGAAGAAGAAGAACCGCTAGTAGAGAAGTGGCTTCACCGGCACAAAAGAAAACTTATGGAAACTTTGATGTCGCGGCATTGGCGGTGGGTTCGAGAACGGCGGTAGTGGATGGGATCATAGAGAGCGAGGGTGGGAGACATGAAAGAAGCTAGGGTTCACGAAGGGAGTTAACATAAAGTCATAAAATTAAGCAATTGTACTTGGGTTAGTGTTTTTATTTTTTTGGTAGTGTCTTCTAAGATGGTTTCTAAAAAATCGTCATCAAATGCAAACCATTCTAAGACAGTTTTCAGAAATTTGTCTTCAAATGATATCATCTAAGATGGTTTTTCGAAAACCGTCTTAGAACTATTGTATTTATTTACGAAAATGCCACCTCGTTAAAAATGACGACAGTTTTCGCAAGATGAAGAAGAAAAAGAAGAAGAAGAACCGCAAGTAGAGAAGTGGCTTGTCAGTCACAAAAGAAAAGTTATGGCAACTTTGATCTCGCGGCATTGGCATTGTGTTCGACAACGGCGGTAGTGGAAGGGATCACAAAGAGCGAGGGTGAGAGACATGAAAGAAGCTTGGGTTCACAAAGGGACTTAACATAAAGTCATAAAATTAAAAAATTGTGCTTGGGTTAGTGTTTTAAAATTTTTTGGTAGTGTCTTCTAAGACGGTTTCTAAAATTCCGTCGTCAAATGAGAATCATTCCAAACGGTTTCGGAAAACCATCTTCGAATGATATTTTCATAGAGGGTTTTTCGAAAACCATCTTAGAACTATTGTATTTATTTACGAAAATGCCACCACATTAAAAACGATGACAATTTTGGCAAGAAGAAGAAGCAGAACCGCATGTAGAGAAGTGGCTTCTCGAGCACAAAAGAAAAGTTATGGCAGCTTTGGTGTGGCGGCGTTGGTGGTGGGTTCGACAACAGAGGTAGTGGACGGGATCACAGAGAGCGATAGTGAGAGACATTAGAGAAGCTAGGGTTCATGAAGGGAGTTAACATATAGTCATAAAATTAAAAAATTGGGGGGTTAGTGTTTTAAAATTTTTTGGTAGTGTCTTCTAAGACGTTTTCTAAAAAAACGTCGTCGAACGAGAATCGTTCTAAGACGCATTTTGGAAAATCGTCTTTGAATGATAGCTTCTAAGATGGTTTCTCGAAAATCGTCTTAGAACTATTGTATTTATTTACGAAAATGCCACCACATTAAAAACGACAACAGCTTTGGCAAGAAGAAGAAGAAGAAGAAGAAGAAGAAGAAGAACCGCAAGTAGAGAAGTGGCTTCTCGGGCACAAAAGAAAAGTCATGGCAGCTTTAATGTCGCGGCGTTGGCGGTGGGTTCGACAACGGCGGTAGTGGACGAGATCACAGAGAGCGAGGGTGAGAGACATTAGAGAAGCTAGGGTTTGTAACACCCCAAAATTTTGGAATCACAGTCAAATATTGGGGTAAAATGTTAACTAGAGACAGTACAGAAGGATTTATGGGAAATGACCAAATTGTCCCTAGGCATTTTAGTAAGATAGATGAAGGAGAAAATTTTATGAATACTCTGGGATGTTTGAAAAATGATCAGAATACCCTTAGGGTGACAATTATAGAGTTTCCCTGAACATTTTTGGAAATGACGATTTTACCCCTAGAGTGAGAGGTAAAATTACCAAAATGCCCCTGGGACAAAACTGATCAAGATGACTTTAGAAAATTATGGAAACTTGAGAATGGGATAGAATACTTTTAGACAACACATTATTAACATGATTGGGGCTAGAAAATCCTAAACAATAATTTCTAGAAATTTTGGAAAATATTTCAAAAAGAGCTCAATATATACCACCTCAGGCATCAGAAAACCTCAAGAAAATAATGAATATAATTCTGTATGATGTTGTTGCTGTTGTTGTTAGTTGCTGTAAAATTAATAATTCTGTATGATGTTGTTGCTGTTGTTGTTAGTTGCTGAAAAATAATAATTCTGTATGTTGTTGTTGCTATTTACTGTAAAATAATAATTCTATATGTATGCTGTTGCTGTGTTTAAATTGTTGTTTGTTATTGCTATATTCAAATGCTTATGGTGGCATGATGACCGAGATTTATAGAATGAAGCATTAAGTGGTGTGATGTATTTGTGTGATTCATGATATAGGATTAAAAAAATAAAAGTTCACAACTTGATTAATGAATACAAATAATGATGTTGTAGTGAACCATGA
>PYAF01006014.1:352191-362442 GCA_007407185.1 Glycine tomentella | reverse complement strand
ACGTGATGAGTGATGAGAAAATCAGATGAAAAGAGTATCTATACATGATTCAAGATGATTGAAATGATTTGGAAAGTATATCATGTGATGATCTGTGATGTTGAGATGAGATTGTGATGATGATCTGTGATGTTGAGATGAGACTGTAATGATGATCTGTGATGGGTGATGGAGTTGTGATGAACATACAATAATAATTAAAAAAGGTCGTTTCAGGGTTCACGAAGGGAGTTAACATAAAGTCATAAAATTAAAAAATTGTGCTTAGGTTAGTGTTTTAAAATTTTTTGGTAGTGTCTTCTAAGACGGCTGCTCCACATAAACATATTCACTCAACTCACCATGGAGGAAAGCTAACTTGACATCTAGCTGAAACATCTGCCAATTCTTATGTGCAGCTTGAACGATAATCATCCTTACTGTATCCATCCTTGCCACTGGTTCATAGACTTCGGTGTAGTCCACTCCATACCTTTAAGAATACCCCTTAGCGACCAAACGAGCCTTGTACTTGCTGATCTTTCAATGTTCATTGTATTTGGTTTTGTAAACCCATTTCACTCCAACTATTTTATCCCCAACGGGTAGTTCAGTGAGTGTCCATGTGTGATTCTTTTCAATAGATTTGATTTCATTGTCCATGGCCTTTCTCCAATTTGTACTCTTCACAACTTCCTCAAAACACAATGGATCAGTGGACACCATTAGTGCCATGTGTGCTTCATCATCAAGCCAGCCTTCTCTAGTAACATAATCATTCATCCATGCAAGAGGTCACCTTTCTAGATTGCATCAATCCCCTCACTTCTCCATCTCCCCCATCATGGATCTCTCCTAACTCCTTCGCAATATTTTCTTCATTTTCATTTCACTCACCCTTACTTCTCCATCTCCCTCATTATGGATCTCTCCTAACTCCCTCGCGATATTTTCTTCATTTTCATTGTCACTCACCCTCTCTTCATTCTCACCATCATCCCATTCTAAATCTGGTACCGTTTGTTTTTCATCCAAATCCCATTTCTTCTCTTCCTCAAAAATCACATCTTTACTCAACAACTTTCTTAGCAACTGGATCAAACAATCGGTATCCTTTTGATTCTTCACTGACTCCCAACAAAACACAAGTCATACTTTTATTATCAAGTTTAGTTTTGCTTACTTCTAGAACATGAGCGTGCGCTATGCATCCAAAGACCCAAAATTGATCAATTGATGGTTTTATTCCACCCAAAGCCTCCTCTAGAGTTACATCCTTGACTGCCAATGTGGGACACCTATTTAGGACATAAACAACCCCATTCACTGCCTCTGGCCAAGAATTCTTCAGAATGTTTTTATCAGATAGCATGGAACGAACCATGCTCATAACGGTTTTATTTTTTCTTTTGGCAACGCCATTTAGCTGCGGAGTATAAGCAATGGTTAACTGCCTCTTAATCCCACTTTGTTTGCAAAAATCATTGAACTCATTCGAATTAAATTCTCCTCCTCTATCTGTCCGTAGACACTTAATAGACATCGCAACTTCTTTCTCAACCATATTCTTAAAATATTTGAAAGAATTTAAAGCTTCTGACTTCTCTATCAAGAAATACACCCATGCTTTTCTACTATAATCATCAATGAATAACAGAATGTACCATTTGTTGTTGTTAGACATGGGACTAATAGGACCACATATATCTGAATGAATAAGTTCCAACTTCTAAGTTGCTCTCCAAGTACTCTTCTTTGGAATGGATTCACGATGTTGCTTTCCATTGATGCAATCAGTGCATGTCATTGTTGAAACAGAGAGTTGAGGAAGTCCATGAACCATGTTTTTGTACAACAATTTCTCAACCCTTTGAAACTTAGATGTTCGTACCATCGATGCTAGAGATGCGATAAAATTTGAGCTTTTGTGTGAAAGCACTGATCATATTGTGCTCGAGAATAGGTTTGAGATTGGGGCAGCAAGATAAACATCCTATTAGTACTTATGTTGGTCTGAATTATCAAACCCTTCATTGGATGATATATCTTGCACACCCCTCCCTTAATCAAAATTGCCAAACCCTTTTTCCTACAACTGTCCTATGCTCAGGAGATTATTTTTCAATTTTGGAATGTAGTATACTTCAGTAACAATGAGATTCATTTCATTCAATAGTAACCTCACACTTCCTTTTACCATTACATTCATCTTACTGTTGTTTCCCAATTTCACGGAGTGTTGGAACTTTTCGTCAAGTTCTTTAAACATAGTTCAATCACCACACATGTGATTAGAACATGCTAAATCAAGGAACTGTGCATATTCTCTTTTAGCTCCATCCAACTACACATAAGACATCAAAAGCATTTTTGTTTCCTCATCAATTTCTGCATGATTAGCTTCATTGTTCTGAGGGCATCCGTACCGAAAATGGTCAAGTTGATGGCATTGATAACACTCTATGGTTGCCTTGTTGAAATTTCCTCGACCTCTTCCTTTTCCTCTTCCTGTTTGGGTACCTCGACCACGACCTGTTCCTCCTTCATATGTCACTTTCAAGGCCTGTTCCTCACCATGGTGTCTTTGGAACTTCTGTTCATGCACTATTAATGAGCTTTGTAACTCATCAACAGAAAGAACGTCAATGTCCTTTGACTCTTCTATAGAACATACGATATAGTTAAACTTCACAGTTAAAGATCGTAGAATCTTTTCCACCACTTTGACGTCTGACATCTCCTCTCCATAAATCCTCATTTTGTTGGCCACTGTCATGACCCTGGAGAAGTATTCTATTACTCCTTCATCATGCCTCATCTCAAGGGTTTCAAATTCTCTGCAAAGAGCTTGAAGATGAGACCTTTTGACCCTTACATTTCCTTCAAACTTTTTCTTCATGGCATCCCGTATATGTTTGGAAGTCTCCTTCTTAAGAATGGTTCCGAGCACGATTCGATCAATTGCCTAAAAGATATAGTTCTTTGCTTTGAGGTCCTTCAACTTCATCTAATTTCATTCCGCTTCTGTTTGTATCACTCTGCTTGTTGGCTCATTATAGTTAGGCTCGATCAACTCCAACATTCCTTAGATCTGAGAAAATTTTCCATTAGCATGCTCAAATGATCATAATGACCATCAAAACGTGGAATTGCCATTTGTACAAAGCTCCCTTCGATAGTCTTTTTTTTTGTGTTGCTGCAAAATTATCAAAGACTGTTGCTTTGATGTATCAGGCCCAGTAGAGGCTCTAATACCAAATTGTTGAGAACTTTTATCTGAATTGAGACTAAAGCAAGAACGCAACAATTTGACTAAATGACTCAATTTTATTAACTGCAAACGTGGCTTATATAGCCATTCAATACATGATGAAAACAATAATTGAAAGCAACCCACTTAGTTAAAATACAGGCTAGTGGAAAGTTGTTACTGAAAGAAATTAAAACAAATATAACTAAATATTCCTAAAGACTAAGTCTTCCTAAATGGTAGGATATTATTCTAAACAGAAAGATACTGCAATATCTCCTTCAACGTCGGGGTTTTGTCGCTGTCGCGCTGGAGTTTTGTCGCTTCCACATCTATTTGTTCTTGTATCTTGCCTACCAAATTTGGGTGAGAGTGTTATGTTTGTGCAGTTTCATGTGTTTCGTTTGATGGTGATTTTGTACATTCAACTTCAGGGGGTAATGCGGTTGTGTCTTTGAAAAAGTTCGAGTTTGAACTAGTTTTGAAGACAAATGAGAAGTTTAAGGTGACACATTTGTAGGTTGTGCCTCCGATTTGGTTGAAGCTTTTCTTTCATCGCTAAAGCATGTTGGTTCTGATGCGACTCGTTAACAAAAACATGATTCCACTTATGTTGTAGAGGAATGCGCAAACCTGCGAAATACATTTTCCTTACAATATGGCACTACTACAGATATTGGAAACGATGACGGTTATTTAGGCCAAACGATGACGGTTGTTGAACCATCATTGTTGTGTGTGTAGTTGAAAATGGGATACTTTCGACGATGGTTCTAAAAAACCGTCATCGTTCCTAATTATTTTTTTATTTTTTATTTTTAAATAAAATGCCTACGATGACAGTTATTAACAAAAAACTGTCATCGTATGTCAACCTACGATAACGGTTTTTTCTTAATAACCGTCTTCATTTTCATTTAATTTCAATTTAATTTTTTTTGAAAATAAAAAACCTACAATGACAGTTATTAAGAAAAAACCGTCATGGTCTGTCAACCTACGATGACGATTTTGTAAATAACTGTCTTCATAGGTTTTTAATTTCAATTTAATTTTTTTAAAATAAAATACCTACGATGACGGTTATTACGAAAAACCGTCATTGTATGTCAACCTACGATGACGGTTTTCCACTAATAACCATCTTCGTAGGTTTTTAATTTCAATTTATTTTTTAAAAATAAAATATAAATGAAGACGGTTATTACAAAAACCGTCATCATATGTGAGCATACGATGAAGGTTTTCATTAATAACCGTCTTCCTAGGTTTTTTATTTCAATTTAATTTTTTAAAAAATAGCACATAAACGAAGACGGTTATTAAGGAAAACGGTCATCGTAGGTCGACATATGATGACAGTTTTTCGTAATAACCGTCATCGTAGGTATTTTATTTTAGTTGATTTTTTTAAAAAAAATTAAAAACCTACGAAGACGGTATTGAGGAAACCGTCATTGTAGGTTGACATACGATGACGGATTTTTCCTAATAACCGTTATTATTTCTATTTTATTTCAATTTTTTTTATTAAACATAAACGACGACGGTTATTTAGAAAAAACCATCATCGAATGTCAACCTATGAAGACATTTTTTCTTAATAACCGTCTTTGTTTGTTTATAAATTTTTTAAAATTATTTTGAACCTACGAATGCATACGATTATCCAACATCATATATTAAATTTAATCTCAACATTTATGAACAAGATTTTTTTAAATCTCAACATTTATGAACACAATTTTTTTTAAATCTCAACCATTAAAATCACATCATATATTAAAAGCATTTAACTCTTTCTATTGGAATTACAACATCACATCACCTAAAACCATTACAACTTCCACATTATTGTACAAAGACTATGTTAGAAAATGCTAGAACATACAAAACACTACTGACCACTTATAACATCCTATGCTGTAACTCACCAGAGTTAACAATCCTGAGACTTCAAAAGGGAACCAAGAATCAATTATCAGTTTAAACAAGCGATGAACATTACAGTAAAAAAAAAGGATCTGCCTAAAAGTGGATAATTAAGCAACAACAATTATGCATTGGATTGGCTAGTTGCACTAGTCTTTTATAATACTGTTGCCTCACCTCCACAGACCTGTGAAGATAGCAAATACTAAATCAGAGATATTATGAGCATCGGTTTAGCTGGTTTGTTAACAATGATTACATGATAGTTAGTAAATCACACTGTACAAATTAATTCTTTCAATTGCTTAAGTCAAGGCTTATGATTGAAGCTATATCTAAATAATGATCTAAAATGAAATGAGTTTCCTTAAATTAGTACCAATAAAGAAACAGAAAAAGATATATATATATATATATATATAAGAAAAAGATATTTTGATACCTTTTAAGCTTTTGTCAAATTGAAAGTAAAAACAGTTTATCAAGGCAAATAGGCCTTAAACAATTCATAGTTCCTTTATACAAGAAATTCCATGCCTGAGCTGCATAACAGTTCTAGACTATTCAAAACTAGTCATAATTAAAATGTTGCACATGCCTTGTGAAACTCTAGTGTGTCACCCTCGGTCTTTCGCAGCTCCACCATGTGCAAGGAAGGAGCCACTATAATAACCCTAAGGTTTAAGGCTGATTTATGGGTTTTCTGAAGTTCCACGCTTGGGGCGTGGGGGTCCACGTCTGGGGCGTGGGAAACAGCTCAGAAAACCAATTTTCTCTGGATGTCCACGCTTGGAGCGTGGGAACTCATGCCTGGGGCGTGGGAGGTCCACGCTTGGGGCGTGGAGGCCACGCCTGGGGCGTGGGAAGCAGCTCAGAAATGCCTTTTTCTCTACCAGTCCATGCTTGAGGCGTGGGAGCCCACGCTTGGGGCGTGGGAGTCGCGTCAGGGGCCTATAAAAGGCCCAAACCCTCGAAAAACATGGCATTTCTTTCCCTTCTTCTTCCTCCTTCGTCCAAACCTCCATTAGAGGAGTTTTCGAGCTTTCTAGGACCTTAGACACTAGCATAAACACTTACCTGCGACCTTTAATTGTGATTGAACCGATTAGAAAGCTGAAATCCTCCATCCTCTTCCTTGAAAACCCCATTTTAAGTGAGAAGAGGAACCTCAGAGGAAAAGCTCAGAGAACTTGAGCTTGGCGCAGAACCACCGCGTGATTAGGACATAGAAGCTAGAGAAAGTTGTCCAGAGGCTTTTGGAGTCGCCACTGAGGTAAGAAACACAAGTTTCTCCGTTTGATTCTGAATCTGAGGGGTTTCATGAATAGTGACCCATTTGTGCTGGGGCTAGAATTAGCCCAGGGTCCTATAGAGAAACTTGTTCAGGGTGAGGAATAGATGAAGGGTTAGCTTTCAGTTTTTGATTTAGATGACTTTGAATTTTGGCTCTGTGGTGGCATGTGTGACTAGTGTAAAGTCACTTATTGATGATTCTTGGACATGCCAGAGCCTTGGTTATGTGTTGTTCTGAGCCGAGAGGCTAGTGGAGCAGGGCTTTGAGTGGAACTCAGCCTGTTCTGATGATAACTGAGTATTGTGGCTGAGAAAACTTAGGCCATGGGTATTGGCATAGAGTATGGGATGACTCAAATGGCTTGTATTCAGCCCTGATGGACCTTGAATGGTCCAAGAGCATCCTAGTGTAGGCTGAGTGTGATTGAACCCTAGGATAGGGGAATTTTGATATGCTATGCTCTGTGATTGAATGTATGTTGGCTTGTTTTGATGTGATACTGTATATGCCTTGATTAGGGCTTGATTCTGAGATTGTTGGTGGCGGGAGCCACAGACCTGGGAAGGAACCGCAGACTGAGACCTTACCAGGTAAGTTCAATGTTTTTGGGGATGAATTCCCACTTGGTTGCACACCACACTCCTGGGGAGTGTTGGTCATGATTCATGATGCATGCATTGGCTGTGGCATTACTTGCACTGATTATATTGAGATTGTGTACATCTGTATTGGATGAATGATTATGATTGAGATGAGTCTGTTGGCCAATAGATTGAATACAGGGTATTGAGGGTTCTCTGCCTTGTATTGTCGGCATTGAGGGTTCTCTGCCAAGGGCATTGAGGGTTCTCTGCCATGTGGAGCGGCATTGAGGATTCTCTGCCAAGGCATTAAGGGTTATCTGCCATTTGCTATGTGTTGACATTATGATGATCATGATATGATGAAGGCCAGTGGGCCATGCTTGATATTTTTGCCTGTTTGTGTGTTGTGAATCTGTGGGCCAGGGTGGGAATGATTTCCCACGGACCCTGAGCTTACTGAGATATGTTATCTCACCCCGTGTGGGGTTTATATGGTTTCAGGTGACCTTTCTAGAAGAGAATATCAGTCTCAGGGCAAGAGGCCCAGCAGAGACTAGGCTGCTTGACTGAGGAGCGGCATGGAGAGCTTGAAGGCTCTATTTTGATTTTGTTTATGATGTATAGTTCTGTATACCCTCGAGGAGGGCTGTTATTCTTTTGTATCACCACAGTGTGGTGTGAGAACTGATGTATATATGTACAGAACCATAATATGATATGACATGGGACCTTCCCTGAGTATAATTGCTGTATATTTGACTATCTGCCTGTATGATTAGGTTATTTGACTTATCGATGTATGTAATGAGAAAACTGGATCAGCAGGGCTATGAGATTGGTTCTTATGTGTGTTTATCTGTGAGTTATTCTATTCCATACATACTGTATCAAGAAAAGCGATTTTGTGCTTCCGCTGAACTTTTATTTTGATGTTTTAAACGCTAATCTGATACATTTAATGATAACACGTCGGAGGCCTACGAGGTGTTACAGCCACTTCAAAAACTTGTAATCATATTCAATAGATCAAAAACAGAATTCATATCACTATCTCAGCAATTAGATGAATAAGGAAACAGAAGAAGAAACTGGTATTATTATTATTATTCTTAGCCACACATAATATGCTACTAGATGAGTACCACAGAGAAGGCCTACAATCACAGTAACTAACTTGAGAAAAGGGTTATTATGGTGGAACTGGCATTGAAAGCAAGGGAGACGTTCATCATTTATATATATATATATATATATATATATATATATATATATATAAGTTGTAAACTTATACCATTTATAGGAAAATAAGCCATTATCCATGTCCCTATCACTGCAGTTTGGTACAAGTCAAAATTGTCTGTTCTATTTGTTTTGGTGTAACAACTCTTAACAAGTCCGCATTTGTTGGATGTTTTCCTAAGGAGAATTAACATCATGTAGCCCAAACATCCTACTATTATGAATCTTAACACAAACTCTAGCAAGCATATATTATAATAGAATTAAGATTTTACAAATTAATGACTATCTTACTCTCGTGTGCACCTGACCTGATCACTAATAGGGCAATAACTCCTATTAGTAAACTTCTTGCAACACCTAAATGCTTCTGGAGATACCCACACAATAAAATCATCAACCCACGAGGCAGCTGCCTGGGCAATATAACTTTTGTCTGGTCCCAGGGCTGATCTCGCAATCTACAAGGTAAAGTGACAATATCCATTACAAGGAGTATCTGTAACGCCTCCTTTTACTCTATCGTGCTTGATTGATTTTATATGGAAATTCGTGTCTACTTTGTATTAAAATTATTTTAGTCATAATTTTTTTTTTACAAAATTCTTTTCGCTTTGCTTGCTAATTTTATGATTCGTAAATAAACGATTTTCCTCACCACGGTTCATTTATAATAAGAATACAGTCCATGATACAGTCCAAATACAGTATTCAAAATAAGACACAGACTATCTACTACAAATTATATGCCACAGAAAAACACAAATTACAGCATATAGGTCATCAAAACTTCTTCATCATCCTTCATCTACCGCTTATGCTTTCATGTTCCTCTGCTCACCCAAATAAATTGGGATCATCACAGGTGTCAACCACAGACACAAAATAGGGTAAGTTCATGACACACATAGTTTGAATAAAACATACATAAATAAATATATATTCACATAGTTATAATATCATTTATAAAATAAGAAACAAGCATGATCCACACCTTATTCCAATCACACCATCAACACAGCACACAGTTCCAATCATATCATCCACACAACACACAGATGTACAATTTCACGCTCTTATGCCCCCCGCCAAGCAAAATATATAAAATAACACGGTCTTATGCCCCCACCAGGCTTCAAAAGAAAATAACATGGTCTTATGTCCCCGCCAGAAAGAATAAAATAATGCGGTCTTATGTCCCCGCCAGACAGAATAAAACAACGCGGTCTTATGTCCCCGCCAGACAGAATAAAATAACGCGGTCTTATGTCCCCGCCAGATGGAAATAAAACAACGCGGTCTTATGTCCCCGCCAGATGGAATAAAACAACATTCATTCAGCCACAGTCCACTTCATATATTTCTCAGAATAAGTCTTAGTTCATCACATCTCAAGTAGTTCAACATACTCATCGTAATTCTAATGTCATAACCAACATACTCAAGGGATTTATTTTAACAGCTATATCACTTTACTACTCAGAATATAACATCTAACTTTAGAAACTATTTACGTACTACCATTAAAACCAATACTTATTCCATTCCAATTAATTTTAGCATCCAATTAAACATTTAAACCTAAGGAATCCTAGAGTACTTTTAATCTACCATATACTTGGAACTAAATATTCTATTAAGCACTATAATTCTTAAACAATTATTTAATACTAAAATCAAGTTACTAAATCAAATAATCATCCGTATAGCAATTTTTGGTTCTTTGAGACATTTCACCAAACACATAGCATACAAAGTCTACTTCTTCATGAAATCAAGTAAAAATCTTTGTTTTTGATTCTTAGAAACATTTCACCAAACACTTAACATGCAAAGCTTAATTCCTTATGAAATCAAATAAGAATCTTCATGTAGGTAGTATTCAAACTAGGCATAACATAAACTTCCCCATACCTTTGCTTGCTTTCTAAACTTTGGACAGTTCCTACTCCTTTTTCCTTGATTCCCACGTG
>PYAF01006014.1:321837-352091 GCA_007407185.1 Glycine tomentella | reverse complement strand
AAGTAAAAATTATATAAATTATGTCCATACATTTCTTATAATTTTCTGATACCGGAATTAGTCTATATTGAGCTCTTTTCCAGATATTTTCCAAAATTCCTAGAAATCACAGTTTATGATTTTCTGCCACCAACCATATTGATAATTTGTTGTCTAAGAGTATTTTATCCCATCCTCCGGTTCTCTCAAATTTCTAAAGCCATCTGGTCATTTTTTACCTAAAGGGCATTTTAGTCATTTACCACCCTCGAGGCTTAATGGTAATTATCCACTTTGTTCAAGGATATTTATGTAATTTCTCCTAGAAATATCTTACCAAAATATCTAGGATATTGGTCATTTTCAAAAATGTCTAGGGGTATAACTGTCATTTTTCATCCTAGGAACATAATCGTCATTTCTGAAATTGTCCAGGGGCATTTTGGTCATTTATAAAATATTCAGGGGTATTTTCGTCGTTTCTCCCAAATCTTTTTATACTGTCTCTGATCAACATTTTACCTTTGTAATTGACTATGCTTCCAAAATTTTGGGTTGTTACAGTATCCAAGTTATCACGACTATGTAGGGGAAAGATCAACAATTACTTCAACAAACAAGTAGATGGATAACATGGACTACTAGCTTAATACAAGCAAAATAACTATAAAAGGATTATATTTGTCTCATTAAGAAATGATGGATTTGTAATGTCAAATGTGTGTATGTGTGTGTCAGATACAAATAAGCCAACTGCTCATGGTTTATACCTCATTTAATGGAGGGTCTGAATTGCAATTGCTAATGGAGCAAATCTGATTTGTTTGTGTTGATTCTGAGCTGAGGTTAGGAGAATAATATTAGAACAATTCATCCTTAACATTATAATTTAGAAGTAGTTACATAAGATTAAGCATCTGCATTCCTCATCCAGTGATATATATTCACATATATGTTACTTAAGTTGCCTGAAATATTAATAGCAGATTTGTATTGAAGATGAAGTAAAGAATTCAGAACTTCATAACATAATCACAAGGGGAAACAAGTAGTGATCAATCCAATCAGTAATCAAGTAGTCCCTGAAATGGACTTGGTGCCACTAATAACAACACACACAAACTGTTCCGATGGAGCTTATCTTATCATATAAGCACTTTATTGGTTTTTTTATTAAGGTTTTAAAATGACTTACAACACTTATAAGCTTTTTTAAGCTTATTTCAATAAGCATGACCATGAACTATATCAAAATAAGCTAATTAAATAAGTGCTTACTTGAGTTTTTTTAACCAAATGTGCCGTAACACCAGTTCAGTGATACAAGCATACTACAAATGATGTCATAGCATGTATCAATTGAATGTTTGAATGCAACACCATATGTTTCCATGAAGTTCTCTAGTACCGTCATTTTCAGGGGAGCAGCTGTCACAATTTAATTTCAAAATTGCCAATCGTTAAATCACACCATCTATTCTAAGGTAACTAAAATTCATATACAATTAACACCAAACTAATAGAACAATGCATGAAAATCCCCTACCATGTAAATATGTTGAATAACAATGTATAAATCATTGCAGAAACATTGAGTTTGTTATACATAACAAAGAAAAAAAGTTAATTTTAGATGTAGAATATGGAGCGTGATGTGGAGGAGGCAATTCCTATGATGATAGGTAACCCCCATAGTTAATAGAAAAATCAGTTAGTTAGCTGCAAGGGCAATTGAAGAAATAAGGCATGTTGCATATAAATAAGAAAAGGGATTGACAGGTAGATCTTATCTTGTGATTTGAGAAGAAACTCATATTGTTGTGGGAGAGTCCACGCATCAAAGTCCTGGGAATCATTTGTACTCTTCTCTATTAATAAAAACTTTTCTTTCTATGATTCTAATCCAATTTATATGAACTAGTCGTATCAAAGCTCAGTTGATCCAGAGGGAGAAGTATGGGAATAATTTGTACTCTTGTCTATTAATAGATTTACTCCAACATCATGTGTCTAATGCCAAAATCATTTTCATTTGAAGCTTACCACAGCCCTTTCAGCAACTAAATATTGAGGCAACTGCTTAAGTGTACCAACAACATCACTACTTTCTTTATGAAGAAAAAATATTGCTTGCATCTGAATCTTTCACATGACTGCTATGGCAATCACTTTTTTTATTGTTATCACTAAAAAGGAAACTAAGATAATGGAGTTTTCCATTTCACAAAACAATAACAAACAATCAAATAAAAGAAATCAATTGTCCATTAATTAACATGTCAACTTCTTCCTTATGATAAGTATTTTAAATCGGTCTCAGGCAAAACTGTTCCAGACTAAAAATAAGAATAAGGAGTTGATGAACTCTGATCCTTACTATACACTACACAAGAAAATTGGAAGAAAATTCACATCTGTTATTAGCGTCGGGATCTGCCTCTTAGTGAAACAAGATACATACGCCCACAAACCCACTACCTACCAAATCTTGAGCCTGATTGCTGAAAAACAATAAAATCATGTCAAGCAAATTGTAGCAGCATCTTTTGGTTGGGTGCAGAGGATGAAAAATGGAAGAGAAACAAATATTGTCTACCATGCAGTCATCAACATGCATTGCAAATTATAGCATAGCCTCTTCAATTGTCTCTAATTAAATTAGAAATAACAAATAGTTTAGTTATTTTGAACAACCTTTTGGAAAAGTTAAAATAAAAAGTCTATACATTGTTACCCAAACTTTTGTGCGAAATTCTAATATGCATTCACACACAAGACAATCTGCTCTGTGAGGTGACTCAATATTTCTGTCCATTCTCACAAATAAAAATACCTAAAAGAATATGAATCCAACTCAGTGCACATAAGAAAATTAAACCTTATGTATATGATGTGCCTCAAAAGCTAGGTAGATATAAACATAAGTTGAAGGAGAAGATGGAAAAGAAACAAAGTGCTTATGTGACAGTTATCACAATAGCTGACCTCTTCTCCACAATTTGGACATGCACCTTTTAGTGCTGCCAAGTCATTCCTCCAAAGGCCTTAAAGCACCCTAGCTGTGAAAATTGACAGTTAACAAAATACGGATATAGAAACACTGAAACAGTGACAATGACATCAATGATTGACCATTTTTCTAAGGTTACATAGGAAATTTTCTATAAGGATTTCCCAATTGAACTAAAATAAGGGGGCATTTGAGATATTGTTTGAAGTACACATTTGAAGATTAAGGCATAAGATGATGAACCTGAAGCAGCAAAAAGGTTTTTACCTGAACTTGAAGCAACAGGGTAGCCGATGACAAAAACCCAGCCCAATGAAAATATGGTTGTTCACCAAGGGCAGAAACCCTAGTCCAGATGTTTGGCTACCAAGTGATAAGCCTGAATCGAATGCATTTTGATAAGCCATTCCAATAGTGTATGATATGGGACCAACACAGGCTAAATTGCCAAATGAAAGGAACATGGCCCATGTGCTTGCTAATGCAAAAACCATAGACAAATCTTCCTGCCCTACAACCACATCATTCAATATTCTAGAGACAAAAACCAAGAAAAAAGGAACACAAGGCAAGGAGCACTGAACATTCTAACCAGACAAACATGTAGCAACTACAGACATTCAAAAGAATATAAATACGTCACCATATCATAGACAATCCTTAATTCTTGAGCCACATAATGATATGTTTCAACGAGAGGAAAGAAAGAAAACACAAACAACAATGCATTTTCTTTGATTTAGTTGAAATGAAAACAAAAAGAAATGAGATTTAAAAACCAAAATTTAGAGCCTGTTACCCAGCAATCAGTTTCTCATCCAAAATTTATTAAGGTTTGAAAATTACATCCAAAACAAGTGTTCTAAAAACCAAAAAACAGAAACAAATGGAAGATGTTTTATTATTCACTTCTTATTGTGTTCTTCAAGTGCTATGTTTAAGTGCTAGGAAGATAAACTTTT
Source organism: Glycine tomentella (assembly GCA_007407185.1). Lineage (NCBI taxonomy): Eukaryota > Viridiplantae > Streptophyta > Magnoliopsida > Fabales > Fabaceae > Glycine > Glycine tomentella. The sequence continues at coordinate 348,140 of PYAF01006014.1, read as the reverse complement.
ATAAAAAAAAGAAATATACTCAAGGAAGTGAGGAACAAACACTTTCAAATGTATCAAGAGACAAACAAAGTTTAGAAAGCAGAACACTATTCTTCAAAACAATAAACAAACAAGGTGTAATTTGTATTTCCTTCTATTTCTATTCAGTTCAATTTTTCAAACTTATTTCTTCCCTGTATTTTCTTTCTGTTGTACCAACAGAGGGAAAGAGCCATGAAGTGGGAATACATGGTCTAGCAATGCATTCTAAAAACAATTGAGGGTATCATACAAAGTGAGCTAGCAAGATACTGGTAAATTGACATAAATGTGGGATCACAACATAGGCAAGTGAGAGAAGAACAAGTTAATATAGAATTACAGAGAAAATGCAATTACCTCAGCATCAGCAAATGTGGATTGCCTCCTTATACTGCACCGAGGATACTTGACAATTGACTTTGAACCAAACCATCTTGAGAGGTTGCGATTGACGGAGACAAGTTAGGTGACATAAAAGTAATTTATTGAAAGAAAAGTAAGTTGTATGTATCAACATAGAAAATGCCACTAAATAAAGCATATAATTAGATGTTGTGTTCAAATTCTGAACACTGAATTTTCAGTCCTCTACTAACTATATAGTATATACATATAACCAGACAACTTCTGCTATTGATACAATATCAAACTCTAATGGCTTAGTCAAATCTTCAATAGCATGAGATATCAGGAAATAGTTGTCAATGTCATGGACAAAATTGTTATTTGTGCAAGAAAATCATAAGCAATCAAAAGTGACTCAAATGAGGCATCATGAGTCACTGAAAATTTCAATCTATTCATATTTCGATCACTTTTTTTTTCAATGGAACATATAATAAGATAACAGTACAATAACATGAAACTAAGTAACTCTTAACTGCCGCATAAGTTGTGTTTAACAATGAGATTCAGGTAAACTTCAAAATGTTAAGAACAATGAGATTCAAGGCAATCCTTATTAGTTAATTTGCTACCACCATGCCAAATCTCATGATAAGTCAAATTTCAAACAACAAACATAAAATTTCAAACAACAATGAGATTCAGGTAAACTTCAAAATGTTAAGAACATAATAGCTCTGTTTTTTTGTCAACCATTGGTCATCATTTTTTTGAGCCACAATGGGAAATAAACCAGCAAAAACACTTACCTTTTGGGAAATAGTCAACTGAAGGAAAAAATTATGGTACATTAAACAAATGAGATAGCATGTGAAGGTGAGTGCTCCATGTATTTTATTCTTCTCAGAATTTGTCTTCCAAAAATTCAGGACAATGAGGAGAAAAGAATGCAGAACCATTAAACCACCACAGATCACAGCTAACCAAAACATGCTTCTATAAAATTCTGTCCATCTATAAGAATAAAAGAAATTAAACTGATGAAAAAAACAAGTAACCAAATATTGTTGAGGCATTTGAAAGCGGATGGTGTTTTTCTTATTTATCTCACGGAATGGCTTTTCTCATTGTTATAGATGAAAAAAAAATGAATCAAGTTCACACCATTACAAATCAATATGTTAACGATTTATTTAATAAAATTTGACTTATCATGAGATTTGGCATGGTGGTAGCAAATTAACTAATAAGGATTGCCTTGATTTATCACTAAATAAACTATTATTACTTGCATATTAATTTTGTGTTGCTTATGGGATGAGCAAAATCCTACTAGATAATGAAAAAACAACATAACAGTTAGGACTGCATTATCAAGGTGGCCAGTAAGAAGCTTAAGACTCATAGTATATACAATTTTTTTTTTGGTAAATAAAGAATATACAACTAATCCAAAGAAGAAGGAAAAAAGGCTCATCTTATATACCACAAGGTGAAGTTTAACTGCTAAGAACTGGAGACTATATCAGCCCAATATATTGTTAAAGTACACACATGAGAAACCATACTACCATCAGGTGAAGTTCCCTCATCAATGTCATGACTTGTCGCATGAATTTCTTTGCTAGAAAGTGCAGTGATCTGCTTTGCTCGTAGCATGGTCTGCAAATAAAGTAGTTCATAATCAAGAAACTTAACACAAAAGTGAAAGAGGTCGAGTTTCCACAAACTTTCTATACATGATAAACACACCATGGCAGCAAACAAACGACACATCTACCCCCTAAAAAGTAAAGATGCTACCAGACACAAGTCCTACTCTAACTTATGAAGCTAAAAATATTATAACATTGCAACATCAGCTATAAATTTTGTATGCACCAACACCGACTTAGATGAGCTAATATAAACTCTTAGCATGTGTACTCAACTAATTAGCAGCCTACTTTTCATCAACTCAGAGTAAAAAACATGTGGCTTGGAAGCAATAGAGAGGAATCAGGTTCATTTCTTCACATAAATATTAAGAATTAAGACGAGTGGAGACACACCACAGTACGTTTGACATCAAGTTCCTTTATCCATCATATCCATATGATTATCACTCTCCAACCCAAGAGTTCCAGCACAGCTAGCAAAAATCAATGACTGAGGGGAAAATACAAATAATAAAATAGTACTTCTAAAGGGCAAAGTAAATAATAAAATTAAAAAAACGCCACAATTATTAAGTATTAACATCAATTAATATGTAACTTATTAAAAACAAATGGCAGTAGCTGCAGCAGAGCAACAATTATTAAGTATTAACATCAATGTCTCTCTTAGATAAAGATATTTTCCAACACATTTAATCATGCATACGAGTACAACAATATCAAGAATTATTAACATCATTGGCAAATACATTAAGGACAAAAGTTTTCAAGGATCTTTATCTTTCTCCATTTAATCATTCATATATAAAGATTTAACATTAACATTTAAAAGACCAACTTACTCTCATGGCCTGTTGCACCAAGAAAGAACCCCTTTCCAAAGACACGTCCTCATATATGACCTGTATACTCTCAATTGCTTTTTCTCCTTTGTCTGAACTAACAGGCCTTTTGATCCTAGCATGACCTTCAATAAAGCGATCAACTACACCTTGAAGATTAGCTTCAGGCTTCATGTTGACAATATCTGCCCCACATAACGGGTAGTCCCTGAAGCGCAATATGCATGCTCTAATTTCAGACAGGTAGAATATGGGAAATGAGCTAAAAATAGAGTATGCAATGCATCAAAGATTCAAGAAATAAACACAGTACAAAGGATGATTGGAGTTAGAAATTGAGCATCATTGTTAGTTGCTTTTCTAAGACATCTACCCAATCCCCAGCCAATACCAACCTTTGATGTAAAGCCGCAGACCTCAATGACCAAGATTATATAAACTCTAAAATTACATTTCAATTCTAAGAATGTGTGTATGCACAAGTGTTCAAAAATTGGACAATAACTAATGGTTGGTCAAAAACATGAAAAGGCAGAACTACAATTATGTAACACTCTAGACAGTACAGCTTTAGAAGGAAATCATAATTCTGCTTCTGATTCACAGACCAAAATGTTGGTAGCCGAAAACAAATTTGGTTAGTCATGTTTAGCATGCAAGAATAAACAAAATAGATAGCCGTACCAGATTATTCCTCTTCCAAATATCACCAGCAATAGGTCTCTTCCTCAATGCCCATCGCCATCACACACCATCTCGAACCTGAGGGTGAATTGTCGAAACTAATGGAAAACACTATTGTTGTGATTTTTGTTTACTGGACGCGGCGCTGTTCCTTTTACCTTTCGTCTCTGTTTCCTTCTTCTTGTTTGGTCCGAACAGCGACAACATCACTCACATCAACACCACCATTCTAAATCAAAAATCATTTTTTGTGTGTTGACCTAAATCAGAAACAATGGCATGGTTCCAGCACCGAGGTGGGTGCGGAGTGACGCCATGGTCATGTGTGTGATAGTGGTGGTTTGGGTTGTGGGAAAGAAGACTCGACTATGACCACCTGCAATTGCAAATCAGAAATTAGACCCAACATGCAAAAGAGGAAAGGGTTTTCCAAACCATAGTGCTCACAAAGCTTAAAGATATAAAATCTCCATAGGCATCCTCAACCCTTATTGACAAGAAATAAAATAACTGAAAAACAAAAAATAGAAGGTGGACTGCATGCAATAGGAGCTTTTATACCTTAACCTAGAGCCTTAGGAACTTCACACAGTCAACAATTTCATGAAGCATCACCGCTCTGTCAGTCTACAACCACAACAATTTCAGCAAAAAGAATGCCCACATAACAAAAGCCCAGAGAAAGAGGAGAGAGAGAGAGAGACAGTAGTAGTTGGTGTATCACAGACTGAGAGGCAAGATGCTAGGGCATGAGATTCCAATTTAAAAATTGAGAGTGTTATTCAAAGACGGTTAAAGGTAAACCGTCGTTGTAATGTTCGCTTTTATTACAAAATTGTCACTGCATATAATACTATGACGTTTTTCTTATAACCGTCGTTGTAGTGGTATCGTAGAAGCTGTTTGTAGTAGTGTGGGGGGGTCAAAAAATATAAAAATGAAAGTATGATTCCGATATATAAAACATACAACATAATTTTATTTCTATTTCATATTTTTTCATTCCACATATAGTTCGAAAATACAATTTCACAATATAAAATTTATAAATATAATAGAATCGTGTTTTTTTTTTAATATTTTTTCAACCCATGCATAATAACACAAATAGATTATGTTTGTTAATTGTAATTTTACCACTATTTTGCTGCATGTTAAGTAACTTGATCTTATATATAAATTAATTTTAATTAAAAGTTTTAATATATTTGTTGTACTAATCAATTATCATCATCATCATCATCATCATCATCAAATTCTCGAGTTAACTTGTTAATTCTTACGAGTTTACGAGTCTATTTACCTTATGCGAGTTAATTTGTGTGTAAGCTCTCATTTTAGTAAACTCTAGGTAGACTTTATGCAAACTCAGGTAGACTCTCAAGTTTACTACCGAGTCAGCAAGTTAAAAAATTCAAACCAAAACATAGATCATTTTTGGTTGTCTTATGTGTGTGTAAGGTTCAAGATATCTTCACTTAGTGCGTTGTTCCTTAATAGAAGAACTCTTAAATCTAACAACATCAAATCCTTGTTCTCTAACAACATTAAACCCTCAATGGGAATACTCTATCACTACTATCACCACCGCAAGTTATTATCTAGTAGTGATGCATAATTAGACTTAGTTATTTACGTATTGTGAAAAATTTATGATTTATTATTTTGATTTATTATGTTATTGAAATATTTAATTGATATGTTATTTATAAGTATTTTATTACTATTTTTATAAACTACGAATCGAGTCCACAATCAAGTCCACAAGTCAAGTCCACATGTCGAGTCTATAAAGCTCTCACGAGTCTACATAGATTCTCGAGTTTGATAATCTTGATGATGATGATGATGATGATTATGATTATTATTATTATTATTATTATTATTATTATTATTATTATTATTATTATTATTATTATTATTCAGCAAGAGTAGTTGCATTCAAATTCAAGACATAAGCGGATTTTAGGCGACAATGTGTGAGTTTGGATGAGCATTGACAAAATAGATTTTGAATATATAGAATTAATTCTATAAAATTAATTTTAGTTACAATTGATTTTGAAATTATGTGATTTATGCTTGCATATTTTTAATATAAAATCAAGTTAGGAGAAAATTTTATAGTGTGTTTGGATAACACCTAAGAATCCATTACATTCCTCAAAATCATGGTAGTACCATAAGTAGAAGTAACTATTTATTACTTTGCCTTCACCATGAATAAATAATTCATTATTTTTTAGCATGAATCTAATCCAAACACACTATCAGTACAATTTTTTTATTAAACACAAAAACTACTCAAAGTTACTTTAACTTAAAATCAATTTTGAATCTAAAATAAATTTGAAAATCTTCTTTAACATAAAATCAAACATGTGAAAATTGTGAACTCAAAATTAATTCTTTAACTTAGAATCAAACACCGACACATACGATGTCGTTGGTATGCGCATGAGCAAGACTAAATCCGAAAGCATTTTAAACCAATGAGATACAGAGTGGGTGAGTACATGAACATGCTTAAGAAAAGAACATGCATGGCATCACATAGAAAAATGACTTTATTCAGGTTAACAATTACTAATTGCCATTTTAACAGGAGACATCCTTATATTATACTATGACATGGTAAGAGTATGCATACTTCACATAAAGAAGCAAACCAAACATTTGTTACATATTGATAGAACAATAATTAAGAACTAGGTTATTTCACGTGATCATGAAAGGAAAAGAGACAAAGGGTCCCTGATACGATCGAGCATATCTTGGCCCTCACACATTATAAGAAAGACGACAAGTGGCATTTTTGTTATTGCATGTCTCTACTCCAGCAGCGTAACACTTAGGACTTGTTTGGATGTAAGTTTCTCTAGAAGAACTTCTAGAAGAAGAAAGTAAGAATAAAAAAATGAAATGAGTTTCTCCATAAGCTAAAATATGTTTTCCATTAGCTCAATTGTAGATGTCATTTCATCTTTTAGAGAAACTGTATTGGTGAGTTTTTTAAAATTAGCTAATTTAGAGCTTATTTTTACTTATGGAAAAACTAATTTCATTTTTTTCTTCTTATTTTCTTTTTTTTAGAAGTACTTGTAGAGAAGCTTACCCAAACAGACCCTTAGTAAAAAATGTTACTAAATTTTGTTGACAACATTTAAACACTATTATGAAAGATGAATAAATATTATTAATATATTTCATGTTATTTTATCAAATGTTGTGTATAATCTTTTAAAACCTTTAACAATGTGAACTATACAAAATATTTGATAAATTAAATATCACAAAATATATTAATAATATTTATTCATATTTAACAATATTTTTTAAATATTGTCAAAAGTTTATAACAACATTTTAAGTGTTAGACAAAAAAAGTTGTTAAAGGTCATACATACGTTTATATATATATATATATATATATATAAAAGTGAAGGAAAAAAATGTTTTTCAAAATTTTAGCAATATTATTAATTAGAAAGGCCATATTTTTGTCATTGGGTGAAGGTGATTAGGGTTTAAAATTCAACATGATTTATTAGGTGAAAGAGATTATAGTTTAGACTTTTAAAATTATGTTTAGAGTAAAATATGTTTGGAGTTCCTTTAAAATATAAAAAATATTAATTTATTCTCATAAATTTTTTGTATTAATGTGGTCCTTATAAAAATAAAATATATTTTTGTTGGTCTTTAGTGGTAACTCTTAAACAATTTGTAATGGTTAAAATCCTCTAAAATGAATTAAAAATTTCAGGTGGTTAAAAGCCCTAAAAAAATTTCAATTTTTTTTTTTACTTTTGACCAATTTTCTCGGACTTTGATGAGATTAAGGTTAAAGATGAAACAATAGTAGGCTTTAATGTCTTTTAATTGTGCTGGAAAAGGTAGAAGGAAAGTAATTAAGTCTATTAGTGACGCTGAAAAATTGTCTAAGAGTTATCATTGAAGACCAACAAAAATATATTTTATTTCTACAAGAATCAAATTAATACAAAATATTGAGAATGAAATTAATACTTCTTAAAATTATAAGAACCCCACACATATTTTTCCCTTATGTTTATTAATCAAACTTTTTTTAATTCAAAATAGCTATAATTTTTATTTTAATTTTTAATTAATCAAGAACTAACGTGAAAAAATTAAAGGTTTTTTTAATTAATGAGATGACAAGTGACATAAATATTTTATTAGTTAAAAGATTAACAATATCAAAACTCCAAAAAAAATGGGATACATAGAAACTCTCAAAAAAAAAACCCTAATGCGCTTTTGATAGACCTGTCAAAATGGGTTCAACCCGCGAGCCAGCCCGTTTTAGCTCACCAAAATTGGTGGGTTGGGTTAGCTAAAAGCTAGCTCACTTTGACCCCGGGTCAAAATAACCCGGCCCACTTAACCCGTAACCCACCCGGGTTGAACCCGGGTGAGCCGGGCTGGCCCACGGGTTCCCTTAAAAAAAAACCATGGAAAAGTGGAAAAAAAAAGCCAAAAGGGGAACAACACTTAGCACGTGCACACACGAGCCTTTCATTGTAGCCTTTCATTTCATCACCACTCACCAGCCATATCCCACAGCCAACACAAAAGCCAAAAGAGGAAAAAGCAAAATTGAAAAAACCTAAATCTAAGCTCAAGCCTCCAGTCCTCTACTAGTCCGCTCACTCTCAGTCGCTCTGCTCACCACTAGTCTGCTCAGTCGCTCACCACTATTCCACGACGGTGCTCGGTCCCTCACCACTAGTCCGCTCACTACTCATCTCCGTTGCCGTCACGGCGTCGCCGTTGAACGCAAGCCATTTTGTCGCCGTTGCCTTCGAACGCAGATCAGTTTGTGTGGTTCTCTTCTCCTCTCACTACTCATCTTTTTGTGTTTGTATGTAGTTTTTGGATTTTAAATGTGTGGTTCGGACAAATGAAGATGCTGGTGTGTGTGTATATGTATATATATAAAAGAAAAGTTTGTGGTAACAGGGTTTGGTTAAAAGACCACTTTAATAAACTTTGCGGTTTGAATTTCAATGGGGGTAGTCCATTTCAATGTCTGGACTCGAGAAAATACTAGGTATTTGGACAAAAAGAGTAAAAGTGTTTGAAAAATTTGATTGCTAAGAATTATTGCACATATGTTTGGAACTGTGCTTTTCCTTCAAACATGTTGGGTCACTTTTTATTTTTACTGATCTTACCTTACCTTTTGCGGGAAGTTTAGAGTGTTGCTTCCTGTTTTTGATAGATTCAAGTTTGGAAATTAGACTAGTTATATTTTAAAGATATTTTTTAGTTGTATCATGAGTCATATATATATCAACCCAGTTTAGTGTCTAATAATTCTTTCAACCTAGTCATATATGTGACATTTGATTTTTTAGGCTCTGTTTTTGAAAATGTTGTGATTTTTTAAGTTTTTTTTGTTTTTTTAAGTGAGCCAACTCACGAGCTAGCTCGCGAGCCAACCCGTATAACCCACCAACCCGTGTGGGTTGAGTTGGGTTAGGAAAAAATTGACCCACCACTAAAGTGAGCCAACCCGGCCCGGCTCACTTTGATGTCAACCCGTGGTGAGCCAACCCGGGTGGGCCGGGTTGGCCCGTTTTGACAAGTCTAGCTTTTGATAGGTTATATTCATAGGGAGAAAAAAACACTCGAAAGTGAAAGATGAGACCCTTGTGGACTTGTGGTAACCGTTTCTTCCTGAATCATTGGGATATTTCCAATGGAGAAAGAGGTCAAGGATAGGAGGACCCATAATGACTCACTCCTTTCAGCATCACGCACATGCCTCCTGAAAATAGATAAAAACATACATACTAGCTTTGTCTATGTAATATTTACCCAAGAATATGATTAATTTTATGTATAAAATAAAATTATTATTTATTTTATAAGTAATTAAAAATAAATAATTAATGTGATTATATATATATATATATTACTATTATGCATAGTATTATTGATATTATTGGATATTGCTAGCCAAATGCCAATATGAAAACAAAGCAATTAAAGGTTGAATTTGCTCAACCTCCACCAGTCAAAATTCAGTGCATGCATGAGAAAGTAACCGAGCTAATGTGAACCCAACTGCATTTTTTCGGTGGAGCAGATTACACCTTTGGCAACCCCTCAATAATAGAGGAAGCAAAGCGCAAACAAGCACGAGCAAGAAGCAAGATATTCTCAAATTTAGAGAAAAAATATTGTGAGAAACAAAGAGTCTTTGAGAGAGTTTCTAATAGGAAAAATTAGTGAGTCAATTTGTGAGACAGTTGTATCTACATATTGAAGATATATTTCCAATATTTTTATGAGTAGAAACACATGTATTGTAACGCATGTGTACATGCATTTCTATTATGTTATTATATATTTAATGTGATAAATTTGATATATATTAATGTATGTATATATTAATTTTAGTTTGATAATTTGTAGTTTATATAACATATGTTGAATAAAATTTATAATATATATATATAGAAAATAAACATTAATATATTATACAAATTAATTTTATATAGACATATCCCCTAAAATGGGGTATTATCTATTATTAGAGGAAGGATAAAATAAAATCATATTTTTCCTATTTACATTATCTTAGAAGGGAAATTGAGATCCTATCATCCAATTTTACCTTTATAAAAGGGGGTCATCAAGGTTCAGGTAAACGAACTCTTAATCCAACCTATATTTTAATACCTTATACTTTTATACTGCTAACTTGAGTGTCGTTGTAGGTACATCCCACCACTATTTATGAAAAAGTTAGCGTATGAACACTGCTGTGAGAAGGTTCTGCCAAATCCAGTAGGAATATTTGGTGCCCACTATGGGGCCAAAGGAAAACTTCTCCTTTGACCACTACATCATCAATGGTTATGAATGACGACAACACCAAAACCGTCCTTCAAGGAAATCGACCACACGAGCAAGAATCCACCATAAAGGGGATACTTTTCGTGGGTGCCTTTGAAAAAGGGAATCCAGCAAACGTGGCAAGTCCCTCGCATCAGGATCTTGATGATCACTCCTTGATCATCGCAATGCAAAGAGAGATGTACTCCTCGAAGCAAAGAAATGCCGAGGAGACGGAGAATCTTCGAAAGGAGAACGCCACTCTTAGAAAGAAATGTCTAAAGATTCAAAAGAACTATAACACAAACTTGGTTGCGACAATGGCATCCCACTAAACCCATCCAGCTAGGACAGATGTGACTGATACAACTTGGTGAGAAGGAACCCCCTATGTGATGAAACCAGTCTTGAAAGTAGCAACCATTAACACTCGACTACATGCTTTCGTTGATGGGGTTATGGAGGCACAACTCGCACTTGGATGGAAGTCATTGAACATTGATCCTTATGATGGACTCTTAGACCCAGATGTACACACGGATACATTCGTCACACAGATGTATTTGTTCACGAATGATGACACAATCATGTGTTGAGTGTTCTCTACAACATTGAAGCGTGAGACACTCCATTGGTACACTCAATTGTGAAAAAAACTCCATCGACTCATTTGTGACACTTATCACGTTTTTTGAAGCTCAATATGCAACGACAAGACCACATCATCTAATGGTTGTAGCACTCACCAACATTAGAGAAGAAGAAGATGAATCAATTCATGAATTCATAGAGAGGTTTTCATCAGATTCAGTTTAGATTCATAACTTGAGTCCTGAAGTTGCACTCACTTCAATGATTATGCCATTGAAATATGTTCCCTTCTCGACAACCTATGCAACAAACCACCTGCAACATTGGACAAGCTGAGAGCAAGGGCTTCCAAATTCATTTAGATGGAAGAAACTACTAGATCCTATTAGTATGTAGGTGTTCTAGAGACAATTTGTTTCATCAGATTGTTGAATTCAGGGGGAGCAGCTTGAAGCATAAGCAAAGTTTGATTCAAGTTTCAAGTTTTGAGCTTTCAAACATGCAAAGGACAACTTGGAGATTGATTAGGATAAAATGTAAGAGAAAAGCAATTCTGATGATCCTAAAGCCTTGCATTCATTCTAATTCACAAATAACTTAGAATGGTTTAATAAAAATCACAAGGCTTTCATAAAATGGTTAAGTTTTTAAACTTGTTTCAAAGGTTTTTGGAAAAATAGTTTATCTGCTGTTTTAATCGATTATTGAATCATATTAATCAATTATTTTGTTCTTCACTTATCCTGAAAAAGCTTTTATGAACATTATAATTGATTACATATCGAATTAATCGATTAGTTTACCTTTGGTTTTTTAGAAACTGTCTTGTTGACTGTTTTAATCGATTACCTATAAGTAGTAATCGTTTACATGCTTTAATATGAATTTTAAGAATTGTTGGGATAATCGATCACCAGTATACTGTAATCGATTACATAGGCTTATCTGAAAATAGCCACTCCCTTCTTTAATCGATTATCATAGGTTGTAATCGACACAGTATAATCAGAAAGGTTATGGCTCCAGCTTTAATTGATTATCATTTCCAATAAACGATTACTTAGTGTATTTTGAAAAACATGCATCTTCTATTTTAATCGATTACAAGACGGGATAATCGATTATTTTCTCTGTTATAGAAATCCAGAAAAGCTTATGAGCATTTTATTCGATTACAGTCTTGTAATAATCGATTACATAAGCAAAACAATCGATTATTTGGTGCGTCTTAATCGATTATTTCTGTTACGTTTTTTTGTTATAAATAGGAAATCACCTTGCTTGATTTTGTAACGTTGTACATTGATACCCATTGAGCCATAACAATTCTAAGAGCCTTTCTAAGTGTTTTCAAAGTGTTTTTACGTGCTTGCTCTACTACAACATTGATCATGAGTTTGTGAGTCAATCTTGAGCAAGATTTCATTCAATATTAAGGGAAGCTGAGTTAATTTGCTAATTCAACCTGTGTCAATCCATCATATGCATTATTAATCATTGGATCATCAGGTTGTTTATCTCCTTAATCTTTCTGTAATTTTTTGTTTTGATTTTGGATGTAATTCTTTGTCTATTGTGATTGAGTTTCTTACATGTAAACTAGAGATAGGTTTTCTCTAGGGGTTGTGCTGAGTAGTGTTCTCAGTGGGGTTGTCTCTAAGAATCTAATAGTGTTTTAGATTTCTGAAATTTATCTAGGGTTGATAAAGAGAGACTTTGTAATCACTTGTAAGAACATAAAATTGCAATAGTGGAACTCCATTCTAGTGTTGAGTGGAAGAAAACTGGATGTAGCTTCATAGTGTTTGAAGTGAACCAGTATAAATCTTTTGTGTATTGATTCTTATGTTTATCTTGTTTATATTTTGTCTTTCTTGGTTGTGTGACTTTGTTTATCAACTAAATTTTGAGTTGTTGGATACCTTGGACTGAACATTTGATTGAATAAGGATTCTTGATTTCAAAAGTGATAAAGATCCTAAGGGCAAACTCTGATTTTGTTTAAGAATTTTTTTAATTTACCAAGCCTAACCCATTCCCCCCTCCCTCTTGGTTAAGTGTGAAGTGTTCATATATTTTACAATTAGCATCAAGAGCTAGGTCTTGAAAGTTACTCAAGATCACTTTCTTTCAAAAAAATGAATACTTCACAAATAACCTTCAAGGAAGATGCCTCCTTAAACAAACCTCCTTTGTTTGAGGGGGAGCATTTCAGTTTTTGGAAAAATAGGATGAAGATCTTTATTCAATCCAATGATCCAGGTGCATGGAATACAATTGAAAAAGGTCATAGGGTACCAATCAAAGTTGTTGATAATAACATGATTCCCAAAGATTGGGATGAGATGAATGATGAAGAAAAGAGGATTGCTCAGTATGATTTTAAAGCCAAGAATATGATAACTTCTGCTCTTTCTTCTAATGAATTCTTTAGAACAGTTAGATGTACCAGTGTCAAAGAAATGTAGGAGATGCTAGAGATTACCCATGAAGGGACCGAAGAGATGAGGAGATCAAGAAAGCACTCTTTGATACATGAATATGAGATGTTCAAAATGAACCAAAATGAAAGTATCTCTCAACTCCAAACAAGATTGACACACATAGTGAATCATCTTTTGGGACTTGGGAAGACCTTTGATGTTGAGGAATTGAACATCAAAATCTTGAAGTGCCTCACTAGAGCATGGAAACCAAAAGTGATAGCTATCAAAGAATCTAAAGATCTTTTACAAATTACCATGGCTGCTCTCTTTGGTAAGTTGCTTGAGTATGAATTAGAATTATCTCAACTAACCTTTGGTGAAGATGCAGATAGAAAAGGCAAAGGAATTGCACTAAAGGCTGCAGCACCTAAGGTGGAAAAAGAAGAAAACTCAAGTGATGAGGAAGATGAAGAAAGCATGAACTTGATTGTGAAAAAGTTCAGCAAGTTCTAAAGAAGAATAACAGCAAAAGATTCACAAGAAATAACAAGAGTAATACCAACAACAACACTAGCAACACCAAGAAGATTGACAACAACTTCACATGCTTTGAATGTGGCAACCCTAGCCACATAAAATCAAAATGTTCAATCTACTTAAAGAAACAACAAAGTGACAGCAAAGGCAAGAGAGAAGCAAAGCCAAGAAGAGCCTATATTGCTTGGGAGGACAATGAATCTTCAACTTCCAAATCCTCCACTGAATTAGAGGAAGCTAACATGTGCCTTAGTTCAATTGTCAATGAAGAGAATGGTGATCTCTTAGATGAAGAAGATGAGGTAACCTCTGAACTTGATCAAGCTATTTTTTCCTTTCAAGAGATGCATAAAGAGGTTAAAAAGCTTGCTAAATCCAACAATAAGCTTAAGAAAAATATTGAGAATCATCTTGCAAAAATAATGGAATTACAAACTGAAGTTTGTAACTTGAAGGAAGAAAATTAGAAACTTACTTCAGGCTACAAATCAAGTGGTTGTGTTTGTGCCTCTTCCTCTATAACTATTGACAAATATGAAATGCTGCAAAAAGTTTTTGATGAGTATAGACTTAATCAAGAGGAAAAATATATGCAGATTGTTTCAAAGAACAATGAGTTGATTGATATCTTGGAAAAACTCAACAAAGGAAAATGTGATTTGAATGAGATGTTGAGTGTTCAAAAACAATTTGGTGACACTTCTGGATTGGGGTACAAAAAGAGTTTTAAAAATGTTCAAAAGATAACATTTGTGCCTCCAAAACAACAGAAGAAGAAGAAGAAGAAGAAGAAGAAGAAGAAGAAGAAGAAATCAAGATTCAATCAAAATAGGTTCTTTAGAAATTCATATAAAGTTGTTGTTTGTCATTATTGTATGGAGAGAGGACATACATCTTACCAATGTTTTGCAAGAAGATTCTATGTCCCAAATGGTGAGTGTATTTGGGTAGAAAAGAAAAAGCAAGCAACTAACCCCTTTGGACCCAAACTCAAATGGGTACCTTCTCCTATGAAGTGATTTGTTCTTTTTGTAGGTATGTCTTAGAGCAAGCTCTTCCTTATGGAATTTTGATAGTGGTTGCTCAAGACATATGACCGGTGACAAGTCCTTGCTCAAAAATCTTACACTTAAAGATGGAGGCTATGTTACTTATGGAGACAACAACAAAGGGAAGATTATAGGTGAAGGAAACATTGGTGACAACTTGAGCACAAAAATCAGCAATGTACTCTATGT
Organism: Glycine tomentella; assembly: GCA_007407185.1. Lineage (NCBI taxonomy): Eukaryota > Viridiplantae > Streptophyta > Magnoliopsida > Fabales > Fabaceae > Glycine > Glycine tomentella. The sequence goes on along the minus strand of PYAF01006014.1, from coordinate 332,928 downwards.
TGAAGGCTTGAAGCATAATCTACTAAGTATAAGCCAATTATGTGATAAAGGCTATAAAATTTCTTTCAATCAAGATTGCTGCATGATATGTGATGGTAAGAGTGGAGAAGTAATCCACATTGGCAAAAGAAAAGGTAACATTTATTTGCTTTCCATAGACCATGCATTATTCCACAAGACTACATGCTTAATGAGTAAGTCAGATGAAACATAGTTGTGGCATAGGAGAGCTAGCCACATTAACATGCACCATATGAATAAACTCATTAAAAAGGACTTAGTTATTGGTCTACCAAAACTTAAATTTGAAAATGACAAACTATGTGATGCATGTCAAAAGGGGACACAATCCAAAATCTCTTTTCAAAGTAAAAACATTGTTTCCACCTCAAGACCACTTGAATTACTGCACATTGATTTGTTTGGTCCTTCTAGAACCATGAGTTTAGGTGGTAATTACTATGTACTTGTTATTGTTGATGACTACTCTAGATTTACTTGGACTTTGTTTTTGAAATCCAAGAGTGATGCTTTCCATTCTTTCAGAAAATTGGCCAAACTTGTTCAAAATGAGAAAGGTTGTAAAATTATCTCAATTAGAAGTGACCATGGTGGAGAATTCCAAAATGAACATTTTGAAAAATTCTATGAAGAAAATGGAATTAACCACAAAAATGATGTTGTGGAGAGGAAAAACAGATCACTTGAAGAGGGTGCTAGAACACTTCTAAATGAGACAAATTTACCAAAGTATTTTTGGACTGATGCAGTAAGCACTGTTTGTTACACTTTAAATAGATTACTCATAAGACTCATCTTGAAGAAAACACCTTATGAGTTATACAAAGGAAGAAAGCCCAATATTTCTCATTTAAGAACTTTTGGCTGCAAGTGTTTTGTTTTAAATAATGGAAAAGAATCACTAGGAAAGTTTGATGCAAAGGTTGATGAAGCCATATTTCTTGGATATTCATTGCAAAGTAAAGCATATAGAGTTTTCAACAAAAGAACCATGTGCATGGAAGAATTTGTCCATGTAATTTGTGATGAATCTAACCCCTCAAAAGAGGAAAAAGATTGTGATGAAGATGTAGGTCAATTGGACCAAAATGTCCAGCTTGAGAAATTATCTATCAATGAGAAAAGTGAACCTAGTGCTGAAGCAATTCCATCAACTTCCAACCAAAGGCCAAAAGAGTGGAGAACTATAAGAGACCTCTCACTAGATAATATTATTGGTGAAGTGTCAAAGGGAGTCTCTACTAGATCTTCGCTTAGAAATTTATGTTGTGACATGGCTTTTGTATCTCAAATTGAACCTAAAGATATTAACCATGTCTTGCAAGATGAACATTGGATGCATGCCATGCATGATGAACTGAATCAATTCAAAAGAAATGAAGTTTGGGAACTTGTTCCTAGACCTTCATCAATTAAATTTATTGGTACAAAGTGGGTTTTTAGGAACAAACTTGATGAAAGTGGAATCATAGTAAGAAACAAGGCTAGATTGGTTGCTAAAGGTTACAACCAAGAGGAAGGCATTGACTATGAGGAAACTTATGCTCCAATTGCAAGATTGGAAGCAATTAGGCTATTACTTGCATATGCATGCATAATGGATTTTAAACTTTATCAAATGTATGTCAAAAGAGTCTTTTTAAATGGTTACATAGAGGAGGACATCTATGTTGAACAACCTCTAGGCTTTTCTGATTTTAAACATCCTAATCATGTTTTTAAACTTAAAAAGGCCCTCTATGGTCTGAAACAAGCTCCAAGATTATGGTATGAAAGATTAAGTAAGTTTCTACTTGATCAATCTTTTGTAAGGGTCAATGTTGATAAAACATTGTTCATCAAGAGACATAAGGGTCATATTCTATTGGTTCAAATATATGTTGATGACATTATTTTTGGTTCAACTAATCAAAAGCTTTGTAAAGAATTTTTTGCAGCTATGCAAAATGAGTTTGAGATATCTATGATGGGGGAGTTAACATTCTTTCTAGGACTTCAAGTTAAACAAATGAAGAATGAAACTTTCCTCGATCAATCAAAGTATTGCCTTGAAGTCATCAAGAAGTTTGAGATGGAGAAAAGCAAAGATGTTACAACTCCTATGACAACTTCAACATACCTTGATTCAGATGAAAAAGGGAAGAAGGTGGATGAATCCAAATATAGAGGAATGATTGGCTCTTTACTATATTTGACAGCTAGTAGACCAGATATTATGCTAAGTGTTTGCTTGTGTGCAAGATACCAAGAAAATCGAAAAGAGTCTCACCTTATAGCAGTAAAAAGGATCATCAAATACCTCAAGGCAACACCCAAAGTTGGCCTATGGTATCCTAAAGGTGCACCAATAAATATTATTGGATATTCTGATTCTGATTTTGCAGGATGTAAACTTGATAGGAAAAGCACAAGTGGAACTTGTCATCTCCTTGGAAGCTCACTCATATCATGGCATTGTAAGAAACAAGCTTGTGTGGCTTTGTCAACTACCGAAGTTGAATATATCTCAGCTGGGAGTTGCTGTGCACAAAGCCTATGGCTTAAGCAACAAATGCAAGATTATGGAGTTGATCTTAAAGAGATACCACTACATTGTGACAACACAAGTGCAATCAATATTTCAAAGAATCCGGTCATGCACTCAAGGACCAAGCACATTGAAAATAGATATCACTTCATAAGAGATCATGTGCAGAACGGTAACATCAAGGTTGAGTTCATTGATACCCATAATCAACTTGCTGACATATTCACTAAACCTTTGCCAAAGGATAGATTTTATGCACTTAGAAACATGCTAGGTATTCTTGATGAAAATAATCTATGCTAGCCTGTTTAATGTATGCTTTTCCATTACTAATTGAAGCCTCACTACTGCATTTATCATTAAATGTTTAAAATTTGTACTGATCTGCAAAAATTCTCTGTTTCTGATACATTTGCTGTAATAATCGATTACACCACGAGTTAATCGATTAAATTCATCAAAAATCACATTATGTGTGCAAGTTGTGCCTCTGTAATCGATTACATTGAGCTTGTAATCGATTATTCTTCGTGTTTTAGAAATTACCTCCCTCTGGAATAATCGATTATCTATCGAGATAATCGATTATTTTACTTAAAATCCATTTTCCAATTTGTATGTACCTCTGGAGTAATCTATTACAACATACTGGTAATCGATTACACACATGCCCTATGTTATATATTTCCTGGAATAATTGATCACTATAAGGTAGTAATCGATTACACATGTGCTTGATGTTTTAAATCCTTTTAGAATAATCGATTACCACTCGAGATAATCGATTACACAAAGCTCTGATACTTGATAAAATCCCCAATTCTATGATATAATTGATTAGATTAGCATATAATCGATTACATGTCATCTTCCACTTCGACTGGTAGGGAAATAATCGATTACTACACAGGATAATCGATTACCATATGCATTTTCAGTGTCCTAAAAGTGCCAAAATAATCGATTACTTGAGTAAATAATCGATTATTTATGCCGTTAAACGTGTTCTGACAGCTTTTTCTGGGTTTAGTAACTGCCCAATTCAATTGATTTTGTATCTAATCATCATTAACTGTCTCTAACAGCTATATTTTTGAATAATTTGAATGTTGGTGATTGATTCTTTGCCTATAAATACTTGCTTTGCATCAATTCATGTCTTTGCACCAACATCTCTATCTTCTCCTGCTCTATTCCTGTCTAAGCCTTCTGTGTCTGTAACCTCTGGTTTGTGTCCTTAATCTTTGTTAAACATGTCTACACCAAAACATGCTAGGACTGGTAAACGTAAGGTAGGGGAGTCTTCTTCCAACCCACAGCCTCAAACCCCAAACAGGTTGGACATTTGGTTCAACAAAGAGTCTGATAAAATGAACTATCTCCAGTTCAATGCCACCAAGCCCATTAGTTCCCCTAAATACCTTAGCCTTGATTGGTTTATCAAGGAAGGATTCACATTTCCTGCATACTTGGAAAACCAAGGCCTTAAACGGTTTGTTGAGATGAAGGGTACTTACTACCCTGACTTGGTAAAGGTTTTCTATACCTGTGCCAAGGCATCCATGAGTGGGAACCTTAAGCCCACTGTCAAGGGAGTTGAGATGGAAATCACTCCTGAATTATGGGAGAGCATTGCTGGTGTAGTGTGTGAGGGGGAGAGAAAATTTGAAGAGACTCCTAATGCCTATAATAAAATAGGAATCTATAGGAAATGCTTATTGATCCAAATATGCCTATTAGGAATAGATTGAGTATTGGTCCAATGGCACCAGAAAATAGGCTGGTTCATTATCTCATTACCTATGTTCTAACTCCAAGGGCAACAAATCATGCCCAAGCTACTGATGAAGACCTACAATTGATGTATGGTCTGACAAACTCCATTCCCATGAATTAGGTTATTATCTTTCAGGAGATAATGTTAAAATCCAAAAGGCTTGTCAACTATCCCTTTCCATATCCCATTCTTATTTCCAGATTCATTGACCATTTCCATATTGATGTTTCAAATGAGGTGGTGGACAACACCAACTCCTCAAACAGCCTTATCCAAGAGAAGCATTTGTCTAAGCTTGGATTAATGAAGACACCTGATGGATGGGTGATGGCTGGGCAACAACAGCAAGTGCCTCCACAAATGGCACAACCTGATCCTGCTACTGCTGATAGTGAAGAACAAGTGGTTGATTCTGAAGAAGAGGAAGGGAATCCTCAACAGCCTCTCTATACTCAATTTGAGTCTCTAATGCTGGCAAAGATGGATGGGCTGCTCAGTATGCATCATGAATTCAGGGCTGAGACTCAAGGATCATTTAGGGAAATCAATGATAGGCTAGACAATATAGAAGCCACTCTTAGAATGGATGATTCTGATGACTTTTAAGTCTTAGTTTTATTTGGTTTATGTCCTCTGTTATTTTTATGTTTTTTAAGTTCTATTATGTAATCATCTCTCCAATATTAATGAAATCCTATGTTTTTAGTCACTTGTATCCATTGTGCTTTGCCATTTTTGACTTTAAAAAGCCAAATAGAGGGAGAAAAATTGATTTAAGTAATGCTCTGTATATACCTCTGTTTGCCCCTGTTTTTGTGCATGTTTTTTGGCTAAAAATTGGTCTGAATGGTTTGTGAAATTTAGGGGGAGATAACTGTTAAAAATGATTGCATTAAGTCAATATATCATGTGCATGAATGCTAAGTTAATCTCAGATGTTTTTAACACTTTTTCTTGCAAAGGTATTGAATTTTTCAGTTTTGAAAAAGCTTAAATAAAGTGCTGTGGTGATTCCTCAAATTAATCTCAAGACCCACTGCTAATCAATTAAAGATTTCGCATGTTTAAAGCCAAAAAGGGGGAAATTGTTGAATTCAGGGGGAGCTGCTTGAAGCATAAGCAAAGTTTGATTCAAGTTTCAAATTTTGAGATTTCAAACATGCAAAGGACAACTTGGAGATTAATTAGGATAAAATGTAAGAGAAAAACAATTCTGATGATCCTAAAGCCTTGCATTCATTCTAATTCACAAATAACTTAAAATGGTTTAATAAAAATCACAAGGCTTTTATAAAATGGCTAAGTTTTTATACTTGTTTCAAAGGTTTTTGGAAAAATAGTTTATCTGCTGATAAGTGCCATATTTCAGTTAAAAACGTGTTTAAATTCTGGACACTTATCTTTTGATTTCTTTCATTTAACTTATAAATTTCCCTAAACCTAGTTAATTAGCACCTTATACTTGTGTTTAAAGTGTTTCGGAAGATTAATCCAAATCATGTTGTGTATTTGATAGATTCCGTGGATTTCCGAGGCTTCCAGAAGATCAAAGCAAGCAAAGAAGGCTTATATAGCAAGTATGGGAGGTGCCCAGAAACCGACATGGCCCAAAGCTTTCTTCAACATTAAGACTTTAACTCGCCCAGGCGACCAACCATAGTGTATTTTGCTCGCCCAGGCGAGCTACAAGTTCCCAAAGATTGCATTAGCTGGCCCAGGCGACCAGAACATGAAGAAATTGGTGGCCTGGGCGACCAAAGCTGGCTGGTGGTGATTTCCTATAAATAGGCCACGGATCCAAAGGGAAAATCATGCCATTTTGGAGGTTTTTCCTCCCTTTCTTGCTTTAAGCTTGTTCTTAGGTTTAGGTGCTTAAATATGAGTATTAAGTAGGTTAAGAAAGTGAGAGAAGTGAGGATTAGCGTGGAAACTCTGCCGAAGAGAAGCGAGGATGGGAACGTTCAGCAACTCTTTCCGAGAGGAGGTTCTCTCCATGCTTGGCTAGCTTCTTAGAGGTTGGATGTAATCTTCTTAACCCTATATTCCTTTTAATATTCATGCACGAATCGTTCTATTTCTTATTGGTAGTTTCATTCTGCGCTTAATGCTTGATCCTACTTGATCACTAGTATCACGAACTTAAAATCCTAAGTGAGACTGGAAAGTAATCTTAGGGTTTGAACTGAATGAAGTTACTCATTTTGTTACGTTGCTAGGAATAGGGCATAACGTTCTGATTGCATAAAGCACGCGATTATAATTCTTAATGCTGGGGTTTTTACTTAAATATGCGAGGGATCGATATTCAGTAAACTATCCTTAGAACTTGAATGCGAGGGATCGATTCAAGGTAACATAGTGTGCATCAATAAGAATAGACGATGATTTATGCATGATAAATATTAATTGAATATAGAATGTTAAGAATGATGAAATCCAATCCCACTTTCTCATAAATATATTTTCATTTTCGTTAAGTTTAGTTATTTTACTTTACTTGCATCAACAAATGAAATACCGTTCGACCTACTTGTACATAACTATTGAACTGTTTAATTTTATTTGGATTAACTGAGTAAGCTCAAGTCCCTGTGGAGACGATCTTATAAATTTGAAACTTACAACGATAGAACGGTACGCTTGCCGTGGAAAATCCTAACATCTGCTGTTTTAATCGATTATTGAATCATATTAATAGATTATTGTGTTCTTCACTTATTCTGGAAAAAAGCTTTTATGAACATTATAATCGATTACATATCGAATTAATCGATTATTTTACCTTTGTTTTTTAGAAACTGCCTTGTTGACTGTTTTAATCGATTACCTATAAGTAGTAATCGATTACATACTTTAATATGAATTTTAAGAATTGCTGGGATAATCGATTACCAGTATACTGTAATCGATTACATAGGCTTATCTAAAAATAGCCACTCCCTGCTTTAATCGATTACCATAGGTTGTAATCGATTACACAGTATAATCAGAAAGGCTATGGCTCCTGCTTTAATCGATTATCATTTCCAATAATCGATTACTTGGTGTATTTTGAAAAACATGGATCTTCTATTTTAATCGATTACAAGACGGGATAATCGATTATTTTCTCTGTTATAGAAATCCAGAAAAGCTTATGAGCATTTTATTCAATTACAGTCTTGGAATAATCGATTACATAAGCAAAACAATCGATTATTTGGCGCGTCTTAATCAATTATTTTTGTTACGTTTTTCTGTTATAAATAGGAAATCACCTTGCTTGATTTTGTAACGTTGTATACTGATACCCATTGAGCCATAACAGTTCTAAGAGCCTTTCTAAGTGTTTTCAAAGTGTTTTTACATGCTTGCTCTACTACAACATTGACCATGAGTTTGTGAGTCAATCTTGAGCAAGATTTCATTCAAGATTAAGGGAATTAAGGGAAGCTGAGTTAATTTGCTAATTCAACCTGTGTCAATCCATCATATGCATTGTTAATCATTGGATCATCAGGTTGTTTCTCTCCTTAATCTTTCTGTAATTTTTTGTTTTGATTTTGGATTTTCTTTGTCTATTGTGATTGGGTTTCTTGCCTGTAAACTAGAGATAGGTTTTCTCTAGGGGTTGTGCTGAGTAGTGTTCTCAGTGGGGTTGTCTCTAAGAATCTAATAGTGTTTTAGATTTTTGAACTTTATCTAGGGTTGATAACGAGAGACTTTTTAATCACTTGTAAGAACAGAAAATTGCAATAGTGGAACTCCATTCTAGTGTTGAGTGGAAGAAAACTGGATGTAGCTTCATAGTGTTTGAAGTGAACCAGTATAAATCTTTTGTGTATTGATTCTTATCTTTATCTTGGTTATATTTTGTCTTTCTTGGTTGTGTGACTTTGTTTATCAACTAAGTTTTGAGTTGTTGGATACCTTGGACTGAACATTTGATTGAATAAGGATTCTTGATTTCAAAAGTGATAAAGATCTTAAGGGAAAACTCTGATTTTGTTTAAGAAATTTTTTAATTTACCAAGCCTAACCAATTCACGCCCCCTCTTGGTTAAGTGTGAAGTGTTTCTATATTTTACACAGATGAATACCTCTTCCTATTTAGTATTTCATGGTTAAAAAATTTGAGAAAACTTTATATTTATCATATTTATGTCTCACCTATATTTTATAGTAATATGCGTTTAAAGATAAAGGCCCTAGGAATAGAACAGGTGTTCTCTCGAGGATCAATGATAGAGATCATGATCGTGAGGACTAGAGGACACTAAAATGTCTATTACCTTAAATGAGTTCCTAGTCTTGAATCACCAAGAAAGGGCATTGGTGATCTAAAAAAGGGCTAGTACGACATCTTCTACTTGTATAGAGGTACAAGGTAAGGACCTCATGGAATACAGGCATAGGGATGCCTTGGAACGTGCATACTTACTTTTGTTTTTCACCCTCATGAATATGTTCCATGAACATCATGGAATGTTCATACTTACTTTCAGGTTCAAAGAGAAAATGCATGAAAAATCCTTAAGGAAGTTAATGGATCGAGAAGTGAAGATTGAAAATGGTCATAGTCGAGGAAGATCCAGAATTGACAGACCACCCCAGTCCAAATTCAGCCACTACACTCCATTGACAAAGAGTTGAGGCTAACTATTGGAGGAAGCTTGTAGTACAAAGTTGATCCAGTTACTAGCTAAGAATCGACCTCCACCAGGAGCTAACAAGTCCAAGTACTACCGATATCATCGAGTAATTGGTCACAACACTTAAGATTGTACTACCCTTGAGGATAAAATAGAAAAATTGATCCAAAAAGGCCATCTACAGAAGTTCGTCAACGACCCATCATGTGATAAGGATTGTGAAAGGGAGTGAGATAGAAGTCGAGAATGAAATAGGACTCGCAAGGCAATGAAAACAGTGTCAAGGCGAGAATCCCCCACTTAAACCTCGACTTTGGGGTGTAATCAACACAATAGATGGATGATTCACGGGGGGAGGAAGTTCAAAACTTAGTGTAACACCCAAAAATTTTAGAACTACAGTCAATTGATGATCTATATTCGAATTATTTGGGTAAAATGTTAATTAGAGGCAGTACAAAAAGAGTTAGGAGAAATGACGAAAATACCCCTGGCTATTTTGAAAATGACCAAAATGCCCCTAGATATTTTGGTAAGATATTTTAAGGACGAAATTTCATAACTACCCTTGGATATTTTGGAAATGATAAGAATATCCTTAGATATTTTGCATAAGATATTTTTACAATGGAAATGACGATTATGCCCTAGGGGAGACGGTAAATTTACCAAAATACCCTTTAGGTAAAAATGACCAGATGACTTTAGAAATTTTGTGGGAACCTGGAAAATGGATGAGATACTCTTAGATAACGAATTATTAACATAGTGGGTAACAAGAATCATAAACTAGAATTTCTAAGAATTTTGATAGATATTTTGGAAAGAGCTCAATCTAGACTAACTCAAGCATCCGAAAAACACAGGAAAAAGGGGAGATACAATCTATAAAATTTTCTCTTAATTACAGGAGGAATGAACTTCTTTAATGAGTTAGTAATTTTAATAATTCAAGGCAAAATGGACCAATAGGAATTAAGATAAGCCATTTAAGTAATATCCTTAAAGGTATAATTTGTAAGAAAGGAAAACAAAACAAAGGATTACACTACAAGCTAGAAAGGCCACGTGAGAAAGATATGGAATTATCAAGAGGGGGGACACTTGGATGATGAAAAAGCTAGGATACATATCATTGGTCCATTTGTAAAGTAAGGTAATAATGAACTAAGAAGATTTGAAGCAAACTTCCTCTTGTCTCCCTTGAACACGTGGACAGTTATAGGTATTATTTCAAAAATCCCAACGGTCAAAAGTTAGATATATGGGATAGTAGGTCACCTTTAAAATTTTAAAGAGATCCAATGGTTAACGAATCCAGAATAAGTATTTTACTAAAACGGGTTTTGAGATAAACTTAAGAATGAAAGGAAAATTTTGTAAAGATTGCTCTTCAAGCTAGCAATCCTACGTGCACAAGGATGAGGGAAAGCTTGAGAAGATTCATGAAAGGGACACTTGGTTGGATGGAAATCACAAACTCATATGATTGGTCCATTTGGAAAGCTAAGTTATCATGGCTTTAGAAGAGATTTTTTTTACATTCAAAGCTAGCATTCCAACGTGAGAAAGGGAAACAAATGTGGATTGCTCTCCAAGCCAAGGAGGTCCACGTGCAAATGAGGAAGAAGGGAGAAGGATGTGGAATTCTCTTGAACTTGGCCACTTGGAGGGTAAGGAATGACTAGCCAATAAGGAGAAACCAAGTAGAAAACTAGCCATAATGACCTAGAGATATTTGGAACCAAAAATCAAGCATTAACCACCTTATAAAAGGATGGTGGGAACCGAAAATTTGGCTGCCCAAAGGGAATCCAAACATGCCAAAAACCCACTCCAAAGCCTTTCCATTTCATTCCTTTCTAATTCTACCTTTTACCTAAACCAAAGCAAAAGTCTACACCCTTGGAAACCTCACGTGAAGCACTAAGGGTACTAGGAGCAAGGCTATTCAATTTTAAAGGAGAAAGCAAGGTATGGGGAAGTTTATGATAAGCCAAGTTTGAATATTAATTACATGAGGATTCTTACTTGTTTTCATAAGAAATTAAGCTTTGCATGCTAAGTGTTTGATGAAATGCCTCAAAGAGTTAAAGATTGTTAAATAAAATGATTATTAGAATAAGTGACTTGAT
>PYAF01006014.1:298009-314190 GCA_007407185.1 Glycine tomentella | reverse complement strand
GAGTAAATTTTATTGAAATAGAAATTAATTTGTTAGAAATTGAAAAATTAGCAGCTACGTTCATATCTAACAACTAAAATATTAGTATCTAAGTAATTGATTTTTTTTTTATAAAAAAACTAGTCCTTAAGTAATTGATTAAAAAGAAAAGTAAAATATTATTGAAAGATTATTTTTTATATATTTCAATCATATTAAATAAATAATAAAAAATTTCTCTGAAGATAAAATAAATAAGAACAGTGTATCTAAAGGTATATAGATTTTAGATTTTTTATTAATTAAAAAAATTATTAAGATTTTAATATTTATATAATTTATTAACTTTAAATTATGTTCAAAATGTTGAAATTTCAATTTTTATAATTTTCAATTAAAAATTATATTCTTTATTTATAATTATTAATTAATAATTTGAATGAAAATATTGGGAAAAAATTGAAGTATTAATGCATTATACTTAGAAGTTGTATTACAGTAATAAAAAAAAGTTTGTGACAAAGGAACATATATGACATATGTTGATATAGGTACCATGCATAAAATTTTAATCTTCACATAAATGACATGAGAGGAAAAAAATAATGCATTAAATATGATTATAGTTGCATTATGACAAAATATTTAGAATACAAGAATTGTCTAAATTTTATTGGTTATAAAAGAAGAGATTGTTAATCCCATTTTTTTACTTTGGGTCAATTAGAAGAACTCTAAGTTTACTAATTTTTACTATAATTATCTTAAAAGTCATATCAATTATATTTTTTTATTGGTTAAAAGTATATTTTTTACACTTACAATACATAAACAATTAGATTAAATTAATATGCAGGTCCTAAACTATTTGACAATTTTTTACTTAGGTTCTTAAATTATTTTCTTCTATTGAGTGCTTGAACTTGTATTAATTTTTGGTTAGATCTATGCTGCAACCTAATTGCAAAGACCTAATTGTAAATAAATACAAATTCAATAACTTAATTGAAAAATAATAATTCAAACATCTATTTAAATCTTTAAACTTTCTTTTTATCTATTAGGTCCTAAGCATGTATTATAAGTTTAGAGACCCAACAAAAAATAATTCATTAACCTCTAAATTAATTTAACCTAAATATTAAACTCAAACTTATTTAGTATGAAGTCACATATATTAGGCAACTAAAACAAACCTTCTCCAAATGATGGTAACTATACACATTCCCACAACGATTCCCAGGATTTATAATCACCAAAGCAACAGTGTTCTGATCAGCAAGAGCTTCAACAGCATCTAGATCAACCTCCCAGCCTTTCTCTGGAAGCAGATCATAATGCCTCACTTCAACCCCTCTAAATGAAGCACTAAGTTCATAGAGTGGGAAGCCTGGTCTTGGAAGCAAGATGTTTGCACCGGGGCGAGCAAGCATTGCCACTGAAACATCAATGGCTTGTGTGCATCCACACGTGATATAAACATCATCACTTGATAATTGGTAGGGAAGGTCGCGAGACAGGTATTCAGCAATTGCACTGTTGCAAATAGGACAGTAATAACATCAACAACACAAGTGATGTGACACAGTACACCATAACCCAAAAACAAATAGTGTATTTCTACTAAAATTTAAAAGAGAAATTAATTCTACGGTACTTTTGACAAAGTACACCATTCCCACCATTATCCAATGTCATATCCAAGACCTAGGAAATAAATAAAAAATAAAGAAAAATATAAATGTGATAAAAAGAGATAAAAAAAAAGAATTATTGATGAGATGTTTAAAACAAAACATATATCATTTCTTAATTTAAAGATTTTAGTATTGTTAGTGAGAATTTAAAGATTCTATTCAAATTTTTGAAATCATTCTTTGTACAGTACATTTGTTTTGCATGAATGTGTTATAAAGCCTTAAAGGAGCTCAGCTTCTTCAAACAGTACAGATGCGTCTTTCATAGCTCTGTTTTAGTGCATGGCAAATAAATGGGCTCGCGTTATGGGTTATAAAATACATCCATCCCTTTGTTTTTTATTTGTCAATTTTCATCTTCACAAATTTATGCAATAATGCAACTATGTACAGCGTTTACAAGAATCCATCACATTTTCAGAGATGGGAACGCAGTGGTGAAAGACTGAAAGCTACTTTCGTTGAAGAATGTCAGTTACTTGGTTTAAGAAGTGGGACACGTTGAAATAGACAGAAATAAAATACGTACGAGGGGTAATTTTGACTTCTTAATTTTAGTGTGTACTGGACAAAAAAAAATTGCTTACTTGAGTTACAATTTTTCTTGTTGTTTGTGGCGCTTTCTACCGAGGAGGCACGGCGAATTCTAATATAAAGTAGTTTGTATTGAGGTATACCAGTGAAGTAATGGTTAAGATGGTTGGATATATTAATATTATAATAAATGGTCCAGATTGTTTACCAATTTTCCAACCCAGATGCCGCTCTGTGCCTCTTCGCTCCCACCGTCCTTCTTTCAATTTTCTCCTTTGCAATCTGAACTTCGTAATGAGTCCAGTCTTAATCATTGCACGTTTATGGCAATTATCTACATCATCACCAATCTCGTTTAAGACTGAAGGGGGTTTGCTCTAACCGAAACGTAGTAAAGCAAACCCATCTTTTACTAAGGCTTTGTTTGGGAGAGGGATTTTGGAGGGGAAGGGAGGGAAGGGAAAGATTTATGTAGAGACATCTCCTTGTTTGAGAGTTTTAATTTTTGAGGGAAAGGATTTGAGGATTTTCAAAACTCCTCCGAAATCCTCCAAAGCCTTAAAATTGTTGTCTCCCCTATTTGGGAGGTTTTTAGAAGGAAAAATAACTAAAATTATTATTATACTAATCAGTGTTAATAAAATTACTATCCTATCTTAGTCAGTGTAAAATATATAATGTATTAATTTTTTAAATAAGGAAAAAATTGTAAAAATTTCTTATTAACTCTCTATTTCCCTCTCTTGATATATTTTTAACTCTCAAGCAAGGAGAAATGAACTTCCCTTATTTTCCTCCCTTTCCTTCCCCTCCCTTCTCCTTGAATCTCTTTCCTTCCCCTCCCCTCCTAACTCCCAAACAAAGCCTAAAAGGAAGGCTTGCTTGGTTCTTTCTTATATCGAAAAGTAGGATTTGAAAACATCAGCAAGGAGCCCTTAGATGTACACAGAGGATCATTAAGATTTTTTTTTTCCATCTTTAATTTATTTTTCAAATATTTTTCTTTGGATAACAAATTTGTTATTGCATGTAATTTTGCTCCCTCACCAATGAGGGAGTAAGTTTTGTAGTTCCCCTTAGAATTCACCAGAGCCACGTGTTAAGTGATTCACGCGTGGGGAAGCAAGACACATGGCTACAGAACTGCGAAATCACAATTAATCCCCTATTAAAATTTTCTAAAATGACATTTAAGCCCCCTATTAAAAGTACGTTCTTCCCCACGCGCTCTACCCCTGTGCTTGCCCCTTCGTCTCTCTCCTCTTTTTGTTCATGTTCCGCCGTGAAATCTACGTGAGGTTGCGGAATTTCACGAATCCACGAGAGTTGAACGTCCTCAAGAGCCGCTCGCGGTACAGCACGGGGTTCAAAATGGTATTGTTGCTGTCGTCTTGCCATAAATCTGGCGTTGCAGACAGATGAGGGTTAGGGTTGAGGTCGTCGCGGGGGACGTGGGCGATGTAGCGAGGCTGGCCGCAGAGGAGTTTTTTGAGGCTGGAGCATTCAACGAAGGGGATGCGGAATGCGGCAAGGTGAAAAACTCTGGTGAAGAGAAACATGATCGTTACGTAGTAGATGCAAGATGGGATGGAGTTTTTTTCTTACTTTTCAAACAATCATGTACCTACTAAAATGATTATTTTTTTTTACTTAATTGTTCCCCTTTTCCTCTCTTCTACGACTAATTTGGCCCCTTCTCTGTTTTCCTTTTAGTTAATTTGCATTTTTGGTTTGGATCTACATTTTTTTTGAATCCAGTCAAATTGAGTGGAGTGATGGGATGAATTGAAAGAGTGCCTGTCTCATTGTCTGGTTTTATAAATTAGGAATTTTGCTTGTTTCTTTTTCTTTCTGTTTTCCCATATCTCTGCAAAACTGAGGCACAAATATATGAGCAGTCGAGGAAAATTTTCTGGATGTGGTGTCCGATAACGGACATAGAGGATGGGGCTTCTGGCAACTGATCATGCGGCGTCCTTGTTCTCTACCGATTTCTTCACCGGAACAACAATGGCTGAAAGCTTTGGGCAATATCGACATTTGAATAAAGGGTGTTTGAGACATTCACTATTATAACATTTTTTAATTAAATAATTACACTACTCAAAAAAAAAAAAAACACAGATTAACGTGTCAAATCTTTAACAGTTTTTTATTTTTTATTTTTAAATTGTATCCAACTATCCTAAAATAATGAAACATATGTGAACCATTTGAAAAAGTTAAAAAATCATGCCGGTTCACCCGTGAGCCATTTAATCTATGGGTCCATGATAGCAAGCGTCATTGTTTGTTTCTGTCCCACGTCTATAATATCTCTCTTAAAACAATTGATGTTGTTCTTCCTTAAGTGAATGAATCCAAATTGAACCTTAATTGCTCATTTGTATCTTATTTTTTCAGGCTACAATGAGTTTATGTAGGGTTAGTTTTACTGAAGGGTGATAGTGCAATGGAGGTGGTTTTATTTTGTAATTTTTATTTTATTAGTAAATATTAATTGACAGTATTTATTAGTGGGAAATTTAAATTATTTGTGATCTCTCTTTCATTTTTTTTTCTTTTTTCATTACTAGATAAATCTATCACATGTTTTGTCACTTGTAACCGACAAAAAAAAGTTGAAACCGGTTGAAAAGAAAATAAACAAGGCATATAATTATTATATATAATAAATGTATTCACTTCTCCACTAATTAACTTAAAATTCTTAAATTATTATGATTTTATTAGTTGATAGTATAAAATAATTTACACTGGAGATACACAGGAGTATGTTAAACTTTTTTTAAAAAGTGCAACAATGCAAAATTTATTTTTTTCTATTCTAAGTATTTAGAGATAATTTTTAGTGTTTTTGTGTTATATTCTTATATCAAAATTGAAATTTCACTTTCATACATACGACGGACTTTACGTATGGACCTTGTCTTAATTATTCACGTGAAAACTTTAATTTTCATTAAAATAATAATAAAATTGCCTAAAATGTTGTATCTAACTATTGTCCTGCTTCTTTTTGGTACAGTTTTTTTGGTAAAGTAGTTATTGTTTTGTTTCGTAGGATGTACTTTTTTTATATATAAAAAAAACTAAAACATATTAGAGGATGTTCAATTAATATAATTTAAATAGTTTATTTTAAATTATTTATTTTCCATTAATTGGTTGAGTATGAAATGCTTATGGGTTGATTTATTGGGACTTTGATATTTATATAACTCAATTGATTGAATAAGATTTGAGTACGTTATTATACTTTATGATAATATCTGTCTTCGATTCATATGATAAAAAAATAATGTATATGGTTCGTGGGATCTGATACTTGTCTTAAAGGTGCATTTTAATAGTATTGAGGTAGGCAAAATATTAAATGGATACCACATATGTTAATAACAGCTAAAAAGATAAAAAAAAATAGAAAAAGTAATTGATATAATAGACATGTAATATGATAAAAAGAGAGATAAATTATAAGAGTTGTCAATGAAATATTTAAAATATTTGAAGGTCTAATTATGATTACTCTCGTCTATCCTACAGAATAATTACTTTATGCTTTTCTGTATTGTGTCTTATCTTGGTGAGGCATTTCTTATGACCTACAAGGCGTGATTTACTATAATATCAGTTTTGTCTATAAAAAATGATATCAAATTTTTAATTATAAGCAATTATTGCTTATAAAAGTAATCAAATTTAATTTTAAGTTCCCCAACAAAACAGATAAATCTCCTCCAATACTAAAAAAATTTAAGCAACAATTTTTAACGTAAGGTTTAAATATATTTTTATCTAGAAAATTCATGTTTTTTTTTTAAAAAAAATTATTCATTTTTAATTCATGTAAATTTATACTTTTTCAATTTTGGTTTGTAAGTTTTATTGTTTTTTAATTCTTGTCAGTTTATATTTTTTCAATTTTTAGTCTTTTCATGATTTCAAATTTTCATTTTTTAAGTTTGTGCTTATATGAACTAAAATTTGAAAACGTAAACTTATAACAACTAAAAATAAATAAAATATTTTCAAAAACCAAAATAAAAAAAACACAGACATCAGTGACTAAAAAAAATAATAAAACTTATAAGACTAAATTAAAAAACATAAACTTATAAGAACAAAAAAATAAAATATTTAAGCCTTAAAATAAATACTTGTTAACCAACTAGCAGAGAAGATTCTCTTAAAAGCTTAATAATGAAATAATGAAGAAGTGAAAAGAAGAAAAAAGTGGAGAGTTTTATTTTCTGAAAGGAAACAATGTGTATAACATGCAGCATAAGAATATCTGAAATTCAAAACACACACAAAGAGAGTGTGAGAGAGAAAGGAAAGAAAGCATTACATTCTGGCCTGTGGAAGACCTGCAGTGGGAGCATAGCCACGAAACTTGTGTGACCGAAGGGCTTCAGAAACAGCTTCTTCAGCTACATTTGAGATGGGAAAATAAGTGGTGAGAGTTGGATCCCCCATACCCAGAGAAATAACTCTCTTGCTACCATCACCATTCTCATCGGCACTTTTCATCAGAAGGCTCATGAAACCCTTAATGGTAATGGTGGAAGTTGCTTTGGATTCATGGTTTTTTCTATTCACGGTCGCAACACCATTTTCCATGATGTCTGGCTTGCTCAGTTTTTCTGCGGTGTGGTGCCTCACCATGGCATCTTTGTGCTTATATAAAACATTTTAATTACAATGTACCGTCACTGTAAGTTTTTTTTTTTATATTAAATATGATTTTAGACTCTCAAATGGGAATAGTTTTTTTTTTAAATCACTCAAATTTGAATTGTTTTTTTTTAATTTCTCAAATTCGTAAAAATTTTTTTTTCTTTAAGTGTGACTCAAATAAAAAATAAGAGATTCATAATTTTTGATATTTTTAGGTCATAATTTGATTTTCTATTTATATTTTAAAGTATGATTTTTTGGTGGCTTGAAATTGTCAAAATCTAGTTAATAAAAAAATTAAAGCAATTTTTAAAGCGATTAATGAATTTTTAATTTTGTATCGGCTTCATTGTGACAATTTTAACCACTAAAAGTGTACTTAAAAATGTAAAATAAAAAAATTAAATTTTAACTGTTAAAAATTATCACAAATTACAAATTTCTTATTTTATATCTGACTCCTATCATATATAAGTAATAAAAAGAGTATTTTATGAATTTCAAAAGACTAAAACAAATAATTTTAATTTTGGAGGACTGTAAAAAGACTC
Source organism: Glycine tomentella (assembly GCA_007407185.1). NCBI lineage: Eukaryota > Viridiplantae > Streptophyta > Magnoliopsida > Fabales > Fabaceae > Glycine > Glycine tomentella. The sequence goes on along the minus strand of PYAF01006014.1, from coordinate 306,749 downwards.
AATTTTAAAGGAATAAAAATTTAACAGTGTTTTTTTTTTCCTTTGCAATTAAACTTTTTAAATTAGTGCATTAAAATGATGTTGACATTGTGTTTCACGTTAAATATCATGTGTACCATACATTAAGATCCAAACCGAAACCAAATTTGCTACTAGACCAACAAATGCTCAGAAGTTTCATAAGCTATCCCATAGTGTGAGCAAACAGAAACTATTGGATAGCCTCTCTTACAAAGTTCCTCGTCAGAGGGGCAGCTTTTCCATAATAAATCTCCAATAAGGAAAAGATTTCGAGGGAGGTATAGCATCACGCCAGATAATCTTAGACCAAGAGACCTTCGCGGAATATTTGGCTGGAGAAAGGAATAGGCTTCTTGGAAAGTTAACTCACCAAAAGAGGCTGGAAACCAATTACTGGCTTATCCAGCTTACTTGGATTCTGGAATAACCATATGAATAATCTAATTAGAAATTGCAGGTAGTGTCTTTGAAAATCCACTTGAATACTCCAAGACCCATAAAAAATAAGTCACTAACCTCTTAAGTACTCAGCAGAGATCGCATCCTTTGGGGATGTCATAGGTTGACATAATTTCCGTAAAATTTTATTAATATAAAATTTATTATATATATATATATATTAAAAATTAAAAAAATAATTTGACATTAAAAAGGGTGTGGGCCGAATGAAGAAGGTTAGTTTATAACCATTTCATCTCATTTTATCTTTGAAGTTCAAAAATAGGATATAATATTTTTTAATATTGTATTAAAAATTAGGATAAAATATTTATAAGATTGTATAATATAATAGAACATCTTTAAGATTATATTACATAATATGATAAAATATTTTTTAAGATTGTATTCAAAAATAGGATAAAATATTTTAAAGATTGAATTGCATAATATATAATATTTTTAAGATTAAATTGCATAATATAAAATATCTTTAAAATTGCATTGCATAATATGATAGAATAATTTTAGGATTACATTAAAAACTTGGTTAAATATGCTTAAATTAGTATAAATAGAAATATATTTTTGTGTTTATAGTATGCATTTCATTCCAAATAATATTAATTAGCTTTAGAAAGTTTATGTTTGCATCATTGAGAGAATTGTTGTGAGATCATATAGAAGCATTTGACAAGTCTGATTCTTCAACACTCCATCAAGATTTAAAGGTACCTATTTGCTTAAGTAATAGAAGCGTAAAGGTAACCATTTTATTGTATTCTTCTTCTTGACTTTGGAAGAGGTCGCAACTAGGAAACTAGGATACTAGTTCTGTCTCTGTTCTTGATGAATTGAGACGTGCGACTTCTCGCTAGGAAACAAAGATACTAGTCTAACTCTGTTCTTGGTGAATTGAGATTAGAGCTTTTTGCTGGGAAACAAGGATACTAGCTAAGATAATTGTTGTGTAAGGATAAATTAGGAAACTAGGAACTTTTACACAAAATCATCATAGTGGAGTTGTTCATTGGATTGATTATACAATTTGGATGTCGTGGTTTTTTATCCAATTGGGTTTTCCATGCTAAAATTGATTGTGTCTTCTTTATCTCTTATCTCCATATTATTGCTTTGAGTTCGATTTTAAATTGTGAACTATTTTATTAGGATTCACTAAACTTTGTCAGCTTGTTCATTAACCCATCCTGTTTGCAATTTGCCTGTCTATGAAGATAATCAAGATCAGACTTCAAAATAGAACGAAAGACCAATTTCTTGATAATTCTTTGATTACATACACTGAAAAAGAAATATTCACTAAAACTCAAAACAATTTCTTTTTCAATGTATGTAATCAAAGAATCATCAAAAAATTGGTCTTCCATTCTATTTCAAAGTCTGATCTTGATTATCTTCACAGACAGGCAAATTGCAAACAGGGTGGTTAATGAATAAGCTGACAAAGTTTAGTGAGTCTTAATAAAATAATTCACAATTTAAAATCAAACTCAAAGCAATAATATGGAGATAAGAGATAAAGAAGACATAATCAATTTTAGTGTGGAAAACCTAATTGGATAAAAAATCACGACGTCCAAATTGGATAATCAATCCAATGGACAACTCCACTATGATAATTTTGTGTACAAGAGTTCCTAGTATCATAGTTTCCTAGTCTACCCTTACACAACAATTATCCTAGCTGATATCCATATTTCCTAGCAAAAAACTCTAGTCTCAATTCACCAAGAACAGAGACAGACTGGTATCCTTGTTTCCCTGCCAGAAGTCGCACGTCTTAATTCACCAAAAACAGAGATAAAACTGGTATTCTAGTTTCCCAGTTGCGACCTCTTCCAAAGCCAAGAAGAAGAATATCATCAAATGGTTACCTTTACGCTTCTATTCCTTAAGTAAATAAGTACCTTTAAATCCTGATGGAGTATTGAAGAATCAGACTTGCCAAACGCTTCTATATGATCTCACACCAATTATCTCAATGATGCAAACATAAACTTTCTAAAGCTAATATTATGTGGAATGGAATGTATACTATAAACACAAAAATATGTTTTTATTTATACTAATTTCAGCATATGATTTTAACCAATTTTTGAATGCAATCCTAAAAATATTCTAACATATTATGCAATGCAATCTTAAAGATATTTTATATTATGCAATACAATCTTAAAAATATTTTATATTATGCAATGCAATCTTAAAAATATTCTATCCTATTTTTGAATACAATATTAAAAAATATTCTATCCTATTTTTGAATGCAATCTTAAATATTTTATCTTATTATGCAATGTAATCTTAAATATTTTCTATTATATTATGCAATGCAATCTTAGAAATATTTTATCATATTTTTTAATGCAACATTAAAAAATATTATATCCTATTTTTGAACCTCAAAGATGAGATGATTATGGGCTGGCCTTCATTCGGCCCACACATTTACAATACAACACCTTTTTTTATACTCAAATTATTTTTTTAATTTTTAATTTTTAATATATATAATAAATTTATATTAAAATTTTAGGGGGGTGGTGGCTGATATTACGTTGTCGAGACGCACCAAAACAAATTAACTAAGCTAATTCTATAACATAGGGTTAAACTAGGTCGACTCAGAGACACGATCAATATGGTTCTAGCTTCAAATCATTGGTAATAATAAGGGATAATTTTGTCGAACAGTTGATATACGTAAAGTAAAACATGCAAGAACACAAACTAAATTAAAGAACAATGCAGAAATTAACAAGATTATCAAGGAGTAAAGTAAAACAGATTAAAGAGCATCAACAAATTCACCAAATCAAGCTATTCGAATCATCGTCATTCTCATAAGTTGATTCTATCATGAACATTCATTCAATCTCAATAGAAGCAGTTCAATCAATTCTACTCCTAAATTAATTGAAACCACAACCCTAACTGAAATATCATTCAATTAATCTTATGATTATCATTCGAAATTAGGACATGAATCCATAATCCTAACTCGCTTTCAATCCTAAATGCATTCATAATCATGAAAACATAATAGAAATTGAAGAAGAAGGTGAACATTCAAATAGAATTCGAAATACCAAATCGAAACTTCAATTTTTCTCTTGCTTGAGTTGGATCCTTGGATTGATTGATGATTTAGCCTTCCATGATGATCAACAAGGAAATCCCCATGAAGTGAGTGCAAGAAAATGGAAGAATAGCAAAATGGAAATGAAGAAGATGAAGAATAATGAAGAACAAATGAGAGAAAATGAAGAACAAGCTTTTGATTCTAAAAACTAAAGAAAAGAAATGTAAAACTTGTTTATTGAATTGTAAAGTGTTGTCCAAGTTTTACTAAAGTCACTAATACATATAGTGACTAAGTTCTGAAAATAGAATGGGCCATAAACAAACCCAACAATCTAATTATTATTTACACCACTAAAAGTCCAATTCGCAATCCAAAATTACAAGTGCAGAGGTGCTAACTTCCAAGCTTAAAATGACCCTCCAAATGATAGAATTGGCCTCGGGCTATTTCTAGCAAACTTGTAGATCTTTTCGTTATCTTTCAAGGGACTTCTAGAATGCTCCATTCGAAGTTCTGTAGCACTCTATAGGTCCTGTACAAGTAAGATATGTTAAGTGAGCAAAAATCCAAAAATACGCTACAATTAGCAATTAAGCCCACTTACTTGTCTAAGACAAAACTGAATTAGAATGGAAAAAAGTCCAAAAGAGGTCAAATAGGCTAAGAATGATAGACAAAAATTTAACTAAAAACACTCTATCAGTGGCCCACACTAGTCCCCCTGCGTCCGCCTATGCACGTGGGGGTAGTTGAAGGGATCAATCCAAGGGACACCTTGCTTCCATAAATCCATAAAATCGACCTTGTCAAGCTCTAATTCTTGCATTTTTGGATGTAGCATGTGGGTTCCTACTTCAGCTATCTCTTTTCAAACTTTGTTGCAAGTCTGTCAGTCCAAGAATATGTATCCTTTAAAGTCAGGATAGAATCTGACATTGACATTTGGATCAAAAGGTGCAGTTGGCGGAGGTTGAAGAACTTGTCTTGTAGGAAATGGTCCACTCTAGAGGCCTTGAGTCTAGTTTCATCAGATTATGTACTATTCTTGAGAAGAGGTGAGGGAGACTTACAGATGTGGAAGTAATGTCAACTGCCTTCTTTGCTTCCAAACGTTCTATCATATCTTCAATAGACATAGATGCTAGAACTCCATACTCTTCCTTCATTCTCTTGAGTCTGACTTCATCCATCGCATCAAATTGTGCATCATTAATTATTTATTAATCAACTTCAAGCATTGGCTTTGGATAAATACATTTTGCACCAGCGTCTGTCTTAACAATATCTTTCTCTGCATCTGCAAGTGATGCTTCAATGACAGACTTAAGCATAACTTCTTCAAGAGCATCCTTTTCATTGGAAACCATATCTTCAGGAATAGTGGCAGCTTGCAGCTTTGCTTGTCTCTTAGCAACATATAAAGACATGAGTTCATCTCCATGCTTTGTTGCAGATTGGATCCTTTCTAGCTCCTCAAGCTCAGCCCTCATTTATTCTTGTTCAGACTGTGTCTGCGGATTCAACAATTATAGCTTCGGCACTGGCTCATCATCTATGTCCACTATGGTAGCCTCCTCAACATTCTTTTACATTATCTCCTCTACATATAGAGTCTTTAGAGATTCCAGAACCACATCATCAGGAATTTCTTCAGATTCCTTGCTTGCCAAGGCAACCAATATTGTATCTTCAACTAGCTTCTTCATGTTCTCTTCAGCAAGAGAGCTTTATAGGAGAGAGTTCAAGGATAAAAAATCTAGGGACGGACGATTGTTTTCCAACCCTTTCTCTCATTAATTCATTGTATATAATTGTTCTCACCACCGTGAGTAGTTATCCTCTTGCTTAGGGTTGACAAAATGGGCCTGGTCCGGCGGGCCAGCCCATTTGACCCATGAAAAAATGCGGGTCGGACTGAGATTTTGAACTCATATTGACTAAACGGACCGGGCCAAATGTGGGCCAGGGCTGGGCCAGCCCACCGGGCCAATTGTCCACCAATTCTAAGTACAGTACACAACAGGAAGGAGAGGTAGCATGCTACACATATTAAAAATAGTAAAATATTCAAATTTTAAAAGATAATGTTGTCTTGTTGAATTGAGTGGCTGAGAGTGAGAGAGGAAGATAAGTGAAGTAAGGTGAGAGGTGAAAATGATAGGAATACTTTAATACAACCAAGAGGGGGGTGAATTGGTTGAACTTTGGTAATTAAAAATTTTACAATCCTTGTTTGATCGGAGGTCGTACTCCGTCAAATTATTACAATTTAAATGCAGTAACTAGGTAGTGACTCCTAGGTCGTCTCTCAAGGATCAATTGTCTATGTTTAAGGGATTAAACGTGCAAAGGGGGGTTTTTGACAGAATGCAGAATATCAAAAATAAAATAGAAATACGAAATTTAATTGTAGTGATTAAAATAAGTTAGACCTTAGAACAGATTGCGCCTCTAATTTCCTTGGCTCACGAAAGATAATTTATCCTACTTAATCCTTATCAGTCCAGATTAATCTACTAAGCGAAGATTAACCTAAAACGTCATTACACGAATTAAGCAAACGTGAACCTCGTCAGGCATAGTTTCTCAGGATTAAGCAAACTGAGATTACTGAATTAATCAACCTCAGAATCATTAAGCATGACTCTAATTCGAAAAATACAGAATAGAAACCCAACAAGGAAGAATCAGGCAGAAAACGAATTGCAATTACAGAGAACCTCTATTAAAGGGTTACAATCTGTCCTAGGGTCCAACCCTAGGGTTTAGCCTTCCATTAATTCGAAAATAAAAACAGAAACGTGAATTGAAGCGAAACTGAACATAAACAAAACCCTAAATACTAAAAACGAATTAAGCAGAAAACGGACAGAACAAAAAACGAAAACAGAAAACAGGAACAGAAACGAAACTGGAACGAAATAAGCACTATATTCTGAAACGAAGATCCAAACAAAACGAAATCCTTAAGCAGAGAAGAAGCAGAAAACGAAAATAAACCTAAAACCCTAAAACTGAGCGTGAATAGTAGTGTCTGCCGTCTCTGCATGGGAACAGAACCCTAAATATATAGTAGCTGTCTCTCACAAAAGAATGGGCCTTTCCTAACAATTTTAGCCCAGAAATTAACTAAAACAAAATAAAAACGAAATTAAATTCTGATGCTGACGTGGCGCACTCCAATCTTTAAGTCCATAAATTAATTCTAAGCCCATTTAATTATTAATCTGCCCTGAAAATAAAAATTGAAATAATTAAACTTAAAATAATCCAAATTAATTAAAATCTGAATTATCGATCTAATTAAATCCTAATTGACAAACAATGCAAAATATAAACGATTAAGCACAAATTAGGGATTAAAATGAGTACAGAAAGATGAGTAAATAGTGATAAATAGTGACTCATCAAAACCCCTCATACTTAGCCTTTTGCACTCCTGGGCAAAATCCAAAAGTAGAGCAAGGAATAATTCTAAAGACATTAAAGAAAGTGACACACCATAAAATAAACAGTTTTACACAATCCTCAATGAAAACTGGGAAAAGTGAAAGGAATTGACAATTTCCAACACACAAAGAGTCAGAGAAATTACACACTTATGGAATTTATCCAAGCATTCAAAACTTAGCAAAACAATCAATCCGCTCAAGAGGTGAATTAAAAGCAACAGAACCTCACCAGATGTACTGTATCACACTGTATCTCTCAAGTGTTTAGGTAACTGTATACTCTCAAAATACTCATGAAAACAAGCAACAGATAGCCTTGGCAAGTCTCTATAATCAACACCCAATAAACATGCATATAAGGATCAAAAGGTCTTTTCAGGGTTGTAATGTGGTCAAGGGAATGGGACATGGAGGATAAAATATGGGATAAGTAGCTGCAAACCAGAGGGAAACTAGAGGAGCAATGGGGAATAAGTAAGAAGTATGCACAAGAGCACACCCAAAAATCTCTAATAAGCCTCTAACACCATTCCTTTTCCTTTCTTTCAAACACAACAACTTTTCTTCAAATACTTATTTTTCTTTTATTTTTCTTCTTCATTTTCTTTCTTTTTTTCTTTCTTCTTTTTTCTTTTGTTTTTTTTTTTTTGAAATTGAATATGGTACTGAGATAACATGATGCATAGAAACATGAAGAATAAGCTGAACATCAGAGTAAACCAACAGGCCAGAGGTATCATCCAAAACAATATATACATGCAACCCCTTCACTTATTCCCAAAACAATTCCAAAGCTCCAAAGTTCCCTAAGGTTAAGGTAATAATTGTTTTTCACTTAAGGCTTGTAATGGGCTACAAACAAAGAAAGGGAATTAGGCTCAACAGGGCTATCAAAGGAATTAAATTCAAGGTAAGCTTATTTGGCCAGAGGCTTGTCAAAACAAGAATGCCTTAATCATATCCAAACATGCATGAGAATCAAGAAATATCAAACAGAGTCAAGACAAGGCAACTGTGCAAGCAATCAAGAGGCATAACACACATGAAAGAACAGATAATGGCTCAAATCCTCACACAGGGTATATCTGTCACAGTTAAATCAACCTTTCAAACTTCATAATCATCTTTCCAAGTAGAGAAAAACATAGATTCAAAACCATATAGTATGAAGCAACTCTTATCTAAGAGTGAAGTAAATGCCAAAAACTATTCAAAACCCAGAAATCAAAAAGAAACATGCAAAACTATACACAAACTAAGACTTAAAACTAACAAAACAAGACAATAAGAATTAAAACTAATAACAAAACAAAAAAACAAAAACAGTCTCTCCCCCCCCCCCCACACTTAAAATTACACATTGTCCTCAATGTGACACAAATAAAAGTTCAGAACAATCAGAATAATGCAATAAAAATGGACAAGTGCGATAAAAATAAAGGAGGAGAAAGAAAAGGAAAACTCTCTAAGGTGTAGTGGAAGATGGAAGGGAAGCAGGGTCAAGCAAAGATATCTCTTCCACAGCTGCATCCAGTAAGGAAGGATTGCTGAGGAATGGCTTAAGACGGTGTCCATTGATCTTGAAGCTTTTGCCTGTGGACTCACTTTGGATTTCAACTGTACCATAAGGATAAACATTAGTAACAACAAAAGGTCCAATCCACTTTGACCGTAACTTACCACCCATGAGTCCGAGCCTAGAATTGTACATGAGAACTTTCTG
>PYAF01006014.1:284992-297909 GCA_007407185.1 Glycine tomentella | reverse complement strand
GTAAGGAAGGATTGCTGAGGAATGGCTTAAGACGGTGTCCATTGATCTTGAAGCTTTTGCCTGTGGACTCACTTTGGATTTCAACTGTACCATAAGGATAAACATTAGTAACAACAAAAGGTCCAATCCACTTTGACCGTAACTTACCACCCATGAGTCCGAGCCTAGAATTGTACATGAGAACTTTCTGGCCAACCTCGAAGTCTTTCCTAGCTATCAGGCTATCATGGAACTTCTTGGTCTTGGAACTTCTTGGTCTTCTCTTTGTAGAACTTTGAGTTCTCATAAGCTTCAAGGCGGATCTCATCTAGTTCACTTAGCTGCAACTTCCTTTCCTCACCAGCTTGATCCATGGAAAAGTTGCAAGTCTTCACAGCCCAATATGCTCGGTGCTCAATCTCAACAGGTAGATGACATGCCTTGCCAAAAACAACTCGATAAGGGGACATTCCTATGGGTGCTTTGTAGGCAGTCCTATGTGCCCAAAGAGCATCGTCCAATCTTATACTCCAATCCTTTCTGTTGGGCTGAACAATTTTCTCTAAGATCCTCTTGATTTCTCGGTTTGAAATTTCAGCTTGCCCATTAGTTTGGGGGTGGTATGGTGTAGAGATTCGATGCACAACCCCATATTTCTTGAGCAAAGCCTGCATGGATCTATTGCAAAAATGGGTGCCTTGATCACTAATGATGGCTCTGGTATTCCAAACCTGCAAAATATGTTAGATCGAACAAAATCTACAACAACCCGAGCGTCATTAGTCCTAGTAGCTCTGGCTTCTACCCATTTTGAAACATAATCAACAGCTAATAGAATGTAAGAAAAACCAAAAGAAACAGGAAAGGGACCCATGAAATCAATACCCCAAACATCAAACACATCATAGAATAGCATGGGTTGCTGAGGCATCTGTTGTCTCCATGTAAGGGATCCTCCTGCTCTCTGACACTGCTCACAAGTGCTACAGGTCTTCGCCGCATCTCTGAAGAGGGTAGGCCAGTAAAAACCACAATCAAGAACCTTGCGAGCTGTCCTCTGTATACCGAGATGGCCACCTGGTGCTGAAGAATGACAAAACTGCAAGACCGAATTAATCTCATGATCTGGTATGCATCTCCTAATCACCTGGTCACTGCACAACCTCCACAAATAGGGGTCATCCCAAATATAATGCTTAGCATCACTCTTAAGTTTATCAATTTGAGCTCGTGATGCCAAGGGAGGAAAAACAGAAGCAACTAGATAATTCACAATGTCAGCAAACCAAGGGGTGGGGTTAGAAACAGAAACAGAAGAAACAATTAAAAGGTTTTCATCAGGAAAATTATCCTGGATGGGCAACACCTCAGCATCATTCTCAACTCCTTCAATTCTGCTGAGATGGTCTGCTACTAAATTCTGAGCTCCACTCCGGTCACGGATATCCAAATCAAATTCTTGGAGCAAAAGCATCCATCTGATCAATCTAGGCTTGGAGTCAGTCTTTTTCAATAGGTACTTTAGAGCTGCATGGTCAGTATAAACAATAACAGGGGGACCAAGCAAATATGATCTAAATTTATCAAGAGCAAAACAATAGCAAGAAGCTCTTTCTCGGTAGTGGTGTAGTTTGCTTGGGCAGCATCCAAAGTCTTGGAAGCATAATATATCACTCTGGGCAGCTTATCAACTCTCTGTGCCAAGACAGCCCCCAATGCATAATTGGATGCATCACACATCAATTCAAATGGGACTGTCCAGTCAGGTGCCTGGAGGATAGGAGTAGTAGTCAATGCTTCCTTTAGATGATCAAACGCCTTCTTACAACTATCATCAAAAATGAAATCTACATCTTTTTGCAGCAGATTGGATAGCGGAAGGGCCTTCTTGCTGAAGTCTCTGATAAAGCGCCTGTAAAACCTGCATGGTCAAGGAAAGAACGAACCTCTTGCTCGCAAGAGGGGTAAGGCAGATGTGAAATAACAGATATTTTTGCAGGATCTACCTCTATGCCCTTACTAGAAATGATATGCCCTAAAACTATTCCTTGTTCTACCATGAAATGACATTTCTCAAAATTCAAAACAAGGTTAGTTTCAATGCATCTATTAAGCACTTTATCCAAACTTTCTAAACACATGTCAAAAGAAGATCCATATACAGTAAAATCGTCCATAAACACCTCTATGCAATTTTCAAGAAAATCAGAAAAGATACTAAGCATGCACCGCTGAAAGGTTGCAGGGGCATTACATAGGGCAAAAGGCATCCTCCTATAGGTGAAAGTACCAAAGGGGCAGGTGAATGTGGTTTTCTCCTGATCCTCAAGAGCAATATGGATTTGAAAATAACCAGAAAAACCATCAAGGAAACAGTAATGAGATTTACCTGCCAGGCGCTCAAGCATCTGGTCAATGAATGGCAACGGGAAATGATCTTTCCGTGTTGCTTGATTCAGCCTTCGGTAATCAATGCAGACTCTCCAACTGTTTTGCACTCTGGTTGGGATAAGCTCATCCTTGTCATTCTTTACAACAGTGAGGCCTGTCTTCTTTGGGACTACCTGGACTGGACTCACCCATTGACTGTCAGAGATAGGATAAATGATCCCAGCCTGAAGAAGCTTGGTCACCTCCTTCTTCACTACATCCAGAATTACCGGGTTGAGTCTCCTCTGTGGCTGTCTCACGGGTTTAGCTCCATCCTCCAATGATATTCTGTGCATACAAGTAGATGGGCTAATACCAGATATATCTGCCAGGGTCCATCCGATAGCTTTCTTATGCTTTTTCAGAACTTGCAACAGCCTGTCCTCTTGATCAACATCAAGGGAAGTGGAAATGATCACTGGCAACCTCTCATCACTATCCAAGTAAGCGTACTTGAGATTTTTCGGTAAAGGTTTTAATTCTGGAATGGGGTTAGGCTGATCAGAGGGAGGAACCAGGGACAGAAGAAGAATAGGTTCCACAGCTTGTACCTCAACCTGCAAGTCAGAATCTTGTGTACTTCCTGAAACATGGTTAGTGCATTCTGACTCTAAAGAATTTAAATCAAGAGGTACAACACCCAATACATCAGAATTAATCTCAGAATGTGCATCAAAATGGGACATATGTTCAGATTGAAAATCATAGCTAGATTCATTATCAGATTCATATTCAGATTCAGATTCCATGCATGCAAGAGAAGTGTAAAGATCAGATAGAAAACATTGCTTTGTATCATGGGAAGAATATAAATCAGAAACATACTCATTAACAACATCATCAAGAATCTCAGCACGGAAAATAGAATGATTTTCAGATGGATGTTTCATGGCATCAAGAATGTTAAAATGGACAACAATATCACCAAATTCCATAGACAATGTTCCAGCATACACATCAATTTTAGTTCGGGCTGTTTTCATAAATGGTCTGCCTAAAATGAGTGGAACAGAACCATGGGAGAATCCCTCCTCCATATCAAGCACATAGAAATTAGCAGGAAAAATCAGTTCACCAACCCTAACTAAGACATCCTCAATGAAACCTGTAGGGTAGGCAACACTTCTATTTGCTAACTGTATGACCACACCCGTAGGTTGCAAGGGACCAAGAGACATAGATTTAAAAATGGACAGAGGCATAACATTTATAGAAGCACCTAAATCAAGCATGGCTTTATCAAATTTATTACTACCAATAACACAGGGTATGCAGAAAGTACCTGGGTCCTCACATTTTTTAGGCATGTTTGGAACAGAAGTACCTGTCATAGAGGATACATTTCTGCCCATGCTGACTCTCTCAATTCCCGTCATCTTCCTCTTCCTCTTATTAGTGCACAGCTCTTTCAAGAATTTTGCATACTTCGGAATGTGTTTGATGGCATCTAGCAGAGGTATGTTGACTTCTACTTTCTTGAATATCTCCAATATTTCCTTATCCACCTCTTCCATCTTTTTGCTTGGAATCGATCTAGGAGGAAATGGAAGAGGGATGGAAGACTGCTGCTGCACATCAGAACTGGTGCTAGAAGAAGGTCCACCTGCATGAATTTTTCGAGTACCAATTGAATCATCATCTTGGTCATGTACTGGTACAGGTGCAGGGACTGAAACTGGTATAGATGGAGGTTGGGTTACTGCAATAGGTATATCAATCTGTTTTCCCGACCTCAATGTGATGACACTCACATTTTTTAGATTCTGCACAGTCTGAGAAGGTAGTCTATCTGAATTCTATGACTGTGCCTGATTGAGTTGAGTAGCCATCTGCCCCATCTGATTAGTCAGACTCTGGATGGAAGCTCTGGTCTCTTGCTGGAATTGCAAATTCTGAAGAGTCATCTGTCTCACTAGCTCCTCCAGTGAAGGTTCAGAAGTAAAAGGTTGAGGAGCTCATGGTACAAGTACATCATTTTGTTGCCTCTGGTACTGCTGCTGGACTGGTGGAGGTACATAAGGTCTGGTTGGACCAGCAGAACCTTGAAATAGTGGTAGTGGAGGCTGTTGCTGCTGCTGGTTGTTTGACCATTTGAGATTTGGATGATTTCTCCACCCTGGATTATATGTGTTACTGGACAGATCATAATTCTGCTGTTGTTGTTGAGGCCTATTGTTATAAATGTTTACAGCATAAGCTTGAGGAGCATCAGGGCCAGCATGTTGCTGCAGAGAGGGACATGCATCAGTATAATGATCATTGGAAGTACAAACTTTGGCAACAGAGGCAGACTTTTGGTTAACAGCAAGTTGAGTCACTAAATTAACCAAAGCATCTAGTTTGCCCTCTAAATTCGTTGCTGCAGCTGGAGAAGAATTAGCAGCTACATCATGAACTCCACGAATAACAATAGCATCATTCCTTGCACTGAACTGCTGGGAGTTAGAAGCCATCTTTTTTATCAAATGCCTAGCTTCTGCAGGAGTCATATCACCAAGTGCTCCACCACTAGCAGCATCAATCATACTCCTCTCTATGCTGTTAAGGCCTTCATAGAAATATTGGAGAAGGAGCTGCTCAGAAATCTGATGGTGTGGACAGCTTGAACACAACTTTTTAAATCTCTCCCAATACTCATATAAGCTTTCTCCACCAAGCTGCCTGATTCCAGATATATCCTTTCTGATGGCTGTGGTCCTAGATGCAGGGAAAATTTTTTCCAGAAACATTCTCTTAAGATCATCCCAACCAGTGATGGACCTGGGAGCAAGGTAATACAACCAATCCTTTGCCACTCCCTCCAATGAATGTGGAAATGCCTTTAGGAAAATGTGATCTTCAGGGACATCTGGAGGCTTCATTGTGGAACAGACTATATGGAATTCCTTCAAATGCTTATGTGGACATTCTCCTGCATGACCATGAAACTTAGGCAGCAAATGTATCAGTCCAGTCTTGAGAACATATGGAACATCCTCATCAGGATACTGAATGCACAAACTTTCATAGGTAAAATCAGGTGCAACCAGCTCCCTAAGAGTCCTCTCACGAGGTGGAGGTTGAGCCATGTTGTTCTCAATATTAATATTATCAGCAAAATCAGAATCAGAGATGGTATGCACAGAATGCTCAGAAACAGAATGCTCAAAAATAGAATGCTCAGAATGCAAGCTAATATTATCTAATGGTACAGACTCTAATGAAAATTGCCTAGAATGCCTAACTAATCTATGATAGGTCCTATCTATCTCAGGATCAAAGGGTTGTAATTCTCCTGGATTGCCTCTAGTCATGCACTATATGCAACATATATCAAGCATAAAGAGAGGTAAAACTAGAGCTATACTCAAACGAAGTCCAAATGAGCTAAAATTTTGTAATCAACACCCTAAAATCATGAAAAGACAGCACACCAAATTTCAAAGCAAAATTCAAAGGCTAACTATATAAACCAGATTAAGAAAAATTAGAAAAATAAGGAAATAAAACTTCAAAAATAAAAATAAAATAGAAAACGGCCTTTTTTTGAAAATCCAATGGTGGCCAAGTGGCCAAGCGGCCTAGGATGGCTAGATCTTTTTTTTCTACCCCAAAAGCATATATAATATGTCCAATTCTGACGGTCGGATCAAAAGTTATGACAGTTTGAAGTTTTCACAAAAATTGGCTTCCCAAATTTTTGTATCTCAGAATCTGGAATACCTTAAGTGCTTTTGGTATTTTTCCACACAAATATAGACTAAAAGAAATTACCACACAAAAATTCACGCAAAAATAACGAGTCTAGCTATCAAAACAAAAAATCACAATTAATTTAGAAAAACTAGTATTGTTCACTGCTATTCCTTGCGGCTTATTGTTCCCTGGTATGCGGATTTGCTTGCTGAAGACACTAATTGATCCTGCAAAATTGATCAGCAAAACCAAATATGCAAGAGACAAAAACTTGAAGCACGATTATAACAAGCCACACCAGAAAATAGGAATTGATATAGCAAACTGATACAGGCAACAGGTCACCAATTCGAGTTACTGTTCCATTGGTGATTAGGGTAAATTAAATCAGTTCACTTGAATGCTACCTTGCTTCCTCTATAATTTGCAACATTGAACAATACTAACAGAACGCACACAAAAACAAAAACACACGCACACAAAAACAGAACCCTTAAACAGAACTGATGATCCCCGGCAACGGCGCCAAAATTTGATCGGAGGTCGTACTCTGTCAAATTATTACAATTTAAATGCAGTAACTAGGTAGTGACTCCTAGGTCGTCTCTCAAGGATCAATTGTCTGTGTTTAAGGGATTAAACGTGCAAAGGGGGGTTTTTGACAGAATGCAGAATATCAAAAATAAAATAGAAATACGAAATTTAATTGCAGTGATTAAAATAAGTTAGACCTTAGAACAAATTGCGCCTCTAAACGGACCGGGCCAAATGTGGGCCAGGGCTGGGCCAGCCCACCGGGCCAATTGTCCACCAATTCTAAGTACAGTACACAACAGGAAGGAGAGGTAGCATGCTACACATATTAAAAATAGTAAAATATTCAAATTTTAAAAGATAATGTTGTCTTGTTGAATTGAGTGGCTGAGAGTGAGAGAGGAAGAGAAGTGAAGTAAGGTGAGAGGTGAAAATGATAAGAATACTTTAATACAACCAAGAGGGGGGTGAATTGGTTGAACTTTGGTAATTAAAAATTTTACAATCAGAGTTTCCACAAGATCTTTATCACTTTAAAAATTGTTTTGAAACCAAGATTCCATGCTCCTGGGTCATTTGATTGAATAAATATCTTCATTCTATTTTTCCAAAAACTGAAATGTTCCCCTTCAAACATAGGAGGTCTGTTCAAAGAGGCACCCTACTTAAAGGTTATTTGTGAAGTATTCATATTTCTTTTTGAAAAGAAAAAGTGATCTTAAGCAACTTTCAAGAACCAGCTCTTGATGCCAATTGAAAATGATAGGAACACTTCAATACAACCAAGAGGAGGGGGGGTTGAATTGGTTGAACTTTGGTAATTAAAAATTTTACAATCAGAGTTTTCACAGGATCTTCATCAATTTAAAAATTGTTTTGAAACCAAGATTCTTATATTCAATCAAATTCCTTTGTCAAGAATATCAATAGACAATTGAAATCTTTCTGTGCAAATGATTTGATTCACAAACAAAGCAATTAATAGATGAAGAGATTAGAACAAAGATCAACCATAATTTTATACTGGTTCACTTCAAACACTATGAAGCTATATCGAGTTCTTCCACTCAACACTAGAATGGAGTTCCACTATTGCAAATTAATGTTCTTACAAGATATTACAAGCCTCTCTTTATCAATCCTAGATAAAGTTCAGAAATCTAAAACACTATTAGATTCTTAGAGACCAATTCCCACTGAGAACACTACTCAGCAACCCCTAGAGAAACACTATCTCTAGTCATCATGCAAGAAATCCATTTACAATAAGCCAATCTTTACAAAAATCAAAAAACAGATTTACAACCACAAAGAATAAGGAACGAATTCACCTGATAATTCAATGAACAAGATGCATATGTATGATTCACCAGGTTGAAAGAAAGAATGACAGAATCAAAGCATTCATTTCCTTACTCTTTGAGACTTAATATGCTTCACTTTTCAAATCAACAACCCATACGAATTTTTGTGAAGCCTAGATGTTTTTAAGCTCAGAAAACTCACTAAAGAAAGCTCATGAATGTTTTTGATTGCCTAGAATACGAATTACTCAATCCTAAAGTCACAGGGCAATGTGTTCTATTTATAACAGCTTTGTAACTGAAAATAATCGATTAAACACGCTCCTGTAATCGATTATTTCGCATATGTAATCGATTAATCCAAGAATGTAATCGATTGAAATGTTTATGATGTGTTCTGGGTTTGAGCTATGAACATTGTAATCGATTATTCCGTCAAGTAATCAATTAAACCAGACACTCATGATTTTCTAAATGCACTGAGTAATCGATTACTAAATTTGGTAATCGATTAAGACAGACAGACCAATATTTTTCAAATGTACTATGTAATCGATTAAAACGATATGTAATCGATTAAATTAGTAGAACATGTTAGCCACAGGCATGATATGTAATTGATTACGAACTTCTGTAATCGATTAAGACAGTAAGTATGATTTTTCAATTTTATGCCTAGGTAATCGATTAATTCGATATGTAATCGATTACATTGTTCTTGATTTGTTTTCCAGAAGGCACGAAGAACAAAATAATCGATGCCAACATATTTGTAATCAATTAAAGCAGGAAAACTTCATTTTTTCAAAAACTTGATTTTAATTTACCTTATTTGTTAAATGCTTTTGAATTGGCCCTCATTCTAACAATCCTAAATGAATGATTATGCATGATATGCACATTGGATTATCAGATAACACTTCTTCCTTTATACATGAATCAATTGATCTTCAAGCTTCCAAGACACTTGCTATGAGGCATGTTGAAAGCACAAAACTCCAAAGCTTGATTCCTTGTTCATCAATTTTTTCATTTTTTAATTATTATTATTATCACAGAGAAGCAAATTTTGCTACGGCGGGGTTCTTCGAGAAGTATTCGGCCCTGGTCACGAGATTCTTCTTCTTCACGTGGTACGTCACATGACTCTGTTCTTATTACACGCAAAAAACAACCTATGAATATGATTGTGTTGTGTACTCTATCTTGTATCTCTTACGGTTTTATCCGTTTTCTTTTTTGATGTAGGTACTTCTTGAACTTGATTTTCAACATCCTTAACAAGAAGATCTACAATTACTTCCCCTATCCATAGTAAGTTACAATGATTATGTGTATTTTCAATTGTGTGGTGTTGGCTCATGAATTTCATGTCTTGTGGTTAATTAGGATTAGGATTGTAATCGTCCAGGAGCTATTTGTAAAACTGAACCGAATGGCCAATATAGCACCAAATTGAAAATATCAAAGTTACTCAAGGTATGTGCTTATGTCAATTATTTTTCCCATTATTTGCTGATTTAATCACTGAACCGAATGATTTTTTTCCATTATTTGCTTTTGTCAATGATTGTGTAATTCAATTCAGCTAGCTGCTTCAGTGATAGGATCCATAATAAAATGCATTTGTTGGGCTTACAGTTACTTTAAACTATTCAGCTGTTATAAATGATAAATTTGTTGATTTGATATTTTTTATAGGTTGAGCTTTGTGATGAAGATGAATTTGTGGTGTTAGCTTGTGATGGCATATGGTATTCTTCTTATGCTTCCTCGTCTCCATTTGATTTTGAATGTTATGATGTATTTGGATGATGTAATTTACATTATTAAAGATTTAAAATGTAATAACACCAATGGTTTTTCATTCTAGGCACACTAGGTAGATAATGTTTATGCCAGTCTTCTATGGACGAGAGTTTCATGTTTTATGCCTATAAAGGAGTAAATTAAACCAATCTCCTTTTAAAATTACACACTGATGCAAACACCTAGGTTCAGAAATTACAGAGTTTCCCTATTTTCAGTTTCCATCAAACAAATGCCTTCATTTACTTTTCTAAGATTGATGTAAATTGAGGCCATTTAACTTTGTTGTGTATAAAAAGATTAGATGTTTACTTCTATTTAACTTTGTGTTTTTTTTTTTTTTAAATTATCACATTTGTATTTTTTTAATTTTTTTGTATTTTTTTAAAAAACTAACTTTTTTATTTACTTTTTAAGTGGGCTAGCCTGTTGGCCCATCTTAAAGTGGGGCGGGCTAGCATTTCCAGCCCACTTTGCAAAAGTGGACTAGTCCGGCCCAGCTCCCATTTTTAGTAGGCTAGGGCAAACCCGACCCATTTTTGGTGGGCTAGGTCAAACCCGACCCATTTTTGGTGGGCTGACCCACTTTGCCAACCCTACTCTTGCTATTGAGATTGGATGTAATCTATCAAACTTTTTTGTAATCTTTTTGATATATGACTTCCTATTATTTAGTGTTAGTGATTTGATTTTGAACTTAATTTTTGAGATGAATTGATTGCTCATTTCATGATTCAAGGTTTGGATTCTAACTGGGAAGTATTATCCAAATGCGGATCTAAATCAAGTCACCCAATGGTTATATTTACTAGGAATAGAGTTAGAACTGTTGGTTGTTAAGATTCTTGATTTTAATACAGGGGTTTTGAGTTGATGATCGAGGAATATGTTGTTGATCATGAAATCCTTAGAATTTTCATAGTTAAGGAATTAACATGGAATGAACTAATGAGTCCAATAATATTGAATACATGGGAATCATGTATGTGTAATCTAAAGATTACAAAATTGTTAAATAGGTGAACTCCGACCCAAATCTTCCTTCCATTGAATTTCTCACTTGTGCAACTTGTTCACTTTGTTTACTTGATCTTGAATATTACTATCAATCATTTCCGTTCTGAAAATTTTCAAAATGAACTTCTATACATTTGTAATTAATTTGTTTTAGTAGAAATTATCTTAATATCTACCAAACCCTATGGATACGACAAGCCACTTACCATTATCTACTACCAAAACTTGGTACGCTTGTTGAACCCCATTAGTGGCCACCCCCAACACTTAGTTTAAAATAATAGTGGATAAGCTTGTTTTGTTTAGAAAGGTGAAATTTTGTAAGAGAAAGGAGTTGCAGATTGTAGATGATGAAGATGCTGCTCCAACCAGATATGTCAAAGCTCATCTTGGAAGGCTCTTCAAGCATGAACTTGAAGTAATCAAGAGGAAGAGGGAGCATACAAGTCTGGATTGGTATGCTATGAGGCATTTTACATACTGAAGGCCTATTACTGAGGCTTGGAACTTGATGAGAAGCCTCCTAAAGATGGATTTTGTTAGTATATGGGTGTCCTAGAGACAATCTTCTCATTAGATTAGGACGAACATGTACTTTTCATATTGTCATGAATAAATTATAAGCGCTCTTTATCTTGTTTCATATTCTGTCTCGATATCATTATTAATATATGAGTAACTGGATAAAACCCTTGGAATAGAATAGGTATCTCTTGAATATCAGTCATGGGATCACGATCATGAGGATTCACGGATACCAGATGTCTACTCCTAAATTTTAAGTTCCTAGTCTAGAGACACTGAAAATGGGGATCAGTGATCTCGGGTAAGACTAGTACGGCTTATCTACTTGTATGCAGATACAAGGTAAAGACCTCATGAGCTACAGACATGGAGATGTCTTAGCTAAAGTCGTGGGTGGACCTATAAGGGTATAGCTCACACTGAACGGACCCACAAAGAGACTCTATGAGGAAATCTCATAGATAGTATCATTAGAGTAATCTCTTATTATTTGGGTGTGTCTTTCCTTAGACCAGAAGTTTTCACCTAGACTGTGTTCTAGAAGACATGCTTTGATTGTATACCTCGTCTGCCAGAAACATGGAGACACATAGGTATACTTTTAGGCATGTCCTGAAAGAACACGAGTCTAGGGTGACTAGCTGAAGGAATTCATCAAATCTCTGTGAGAGATTAGGTTATCTGTAAACCGGAGAAATTGGGATGACATTTACGGGACTCGGGAATCTATGCATAGTAAAAGAAATCATGAGATGATTTGCCTTTAGAGTCAGTAAAATTGGAAACTCCCTATTTCGTATTAAAGCTTACCCTAGACCGCAAGGGCTATTACATTTCCTAATCCTAGATTTTATGGGAAGGTAACCGAGACGAAAGGAAATACATACGGAAACCAAATAGATTTAGTAGGATGATCTTGTCATTTACCTAACTAGTTTTGGGGCAACAAAACATTGCTAGTGCTCTGTGTTGTCATTAAATGGGTAGAGGCCTTGTTGGGCCCAAACTCATTTATGTCAGTAGCTTGATAAGTGCCATATTTCAGTTAAATTTATGTTTCAAATGATGACACTTATCTTTTGATTCCATTTAACTTTGCTTATAAACTTGCCTAACCAATGTAAGGACCCTCATTGGTGGCGCCTAACCCCGCGCGACAGCGCGGGGATTCGGACTAGGAACGGTGTATGCAGTATGGCGCGGGTCGCGCCACAGGCGGCGCGGATCGCGCGGGAAGAGGCTTGGAAACCAGATTCTTCTCTGGTATTCCACGCGTGTCGCGTGGGGTATGGCGTGGGTCGCGCCAGAGTCTCGGCAGGATCACGCGAGTCGCGTGGATGTCCACGCACATCGCGTGGAAAGCCCGAACATATGGCGCGAGTCGCGTGGAAAACGGCGCGAGTGGCGCGGGAATGTCGGTGTTGCGGTTATTTAAAGAAAGCTCACGTTTTTCAGAGGAAAATTACTATTCCTCTTCTTCCATGAGCTGTTCCTCCATGGATGAGTGAACCCAAGTTTCCCTAAGCTTTATTGCTTCACCAAATCACTTCCTAAGCCTTGAATCATGAGAGAAATCATGAGTGAGCTAGATTCCTTCATCCCAAAACCCCAAAGATTGTGAGTTGAGAGGTTTCCTTCTCAGAG
>PYAF01006014.1:270359-284892 GCA_007407185.1 Glycine tomentella | reverse complement strand
GGATCAGCAGGGGCATGTGAAATTTAGAAGTATTGCATGTGTGAATATGTGGTATTATGTGCTGCTTTTGGTGTTATTGTTCATGCATAATGTATCAAGAGAACCGATCCAATCGCTTCCGCCTGGTTTACACTGATATTTTATGCGTGAGTCTGATACTAAATAATGATAACACATCGGGTGCACACGGGGTGTTACACCTAACCCTAGTTAAAATATGCTTAGTACTTAAACAAATGTTGTTTCAGAAGATTAAACCAATCATGTTTTGTATTTTGATAGACTCCGTAGATTTTCGAAGCTCCCAATAAGTAAACCAAGCAAGGAAGACTTACATAGCAAGAATGAGAGGTGCAACAAGCATTTCAGGCCCAGAAACCGACATGGCCCAAAGCTTTCTTCAACACTAAGACTTTAACTCGCCCAGGCGACCACCCATAGTGCATTTGACTCGCCCAGGCGAGCTACAAGTTCCAAGGAGATATACTTAAGCTCGCCCAGGCGAGCAAACCATGAAGAAAATGGTGGCCTGGGGGAGTGGAAGCAGGAAAGCCATGGATCTATAAATAGCCACAGATTTGGAGAGAAAAATTCATTCTTTTGCATTCCTTTCTTGCTTAAGGCTTGTTCCTTAGGTTTAGGAGGTTAAATATTAGTAGTATGTAGGTTAGGAAAGTGAGAGAAGTGAGGATTAGTGTGGAGACTCTGCCGGATAAAAGCGGTAATGGGAACATTCATCAATTCTTTCCTTGAGGAGGTTCTCTCCACTATGAGTAGCTAGCTTCTCTGAGGATTGGATGTAATCTTCTTAATCCTATATCTCTTTTAATATGCATGAATCGTTCTATTTCTTGTTGGTAATTTCATTCTGCACTTAATGCTTGATTCTACTTGATCACTAGTTTCATGAACTTAAAACCTAAGTGAGACTGGAAAGTAATCTTAGGGTTTGAACCGAATGATTTTGCTCGTTACGTTATGTTGCTAGGAATAGGGCATAACGTTTTGATTGCATAAAACACGCGATTGTAGTTCTTAATGCTGGGGTATTTACTTCATATGCGAGGAATCGATATTCGGTAGATATCCTTAGAACTTGAATGCGAGGGATCGATTCAAGGTAAAATAGTGTGCATTAATAAGGATAGACGATGATTTATGTGTGGTAATATTAATTGGATAAAAGGATAAGAATGATGAAATCCAATCCCACTTTCTCATAGATATATTTCATTTACTAAAATTTAGTAATTTTACATTCTTGCACCACTAAATGAAATTCCGCTCAACCTACTTTTACATAACTATTGAGCTATTTAATTCTATTTGGATGAACTGAGTAAGCTCAAGTCCCTGTGGAGACGATCTTATAAATTTTGAAACTTACAACAACAAACCGGTGTGCTTGCCAAAATTCCTAACAAGTTTCTGGCACCGTTGCCGGGGACTTGAGTCGCTCGCTCAGTTTTTTCAAATTGAATTTCTCAGTTGAATAGGACTTTTTCTTTGCTTTTGTTATTTTTAATTTTGTATAAATTATCTACTGTTTTATTTTACTTTCCCTAAACCTCGGTACTTACAAATTATTGCAAGATTGTTCTTTTTCCTTTTTGAGGTAAATTTCTTGTAGCTACATCGATATTTAATTTATAAAATACCATAAAGGAAAAATAAACAAAACAACCAAATAGCTACCGAGTAAATCTTCTTTTTTGATTCTCCGTCACTAGTAAAGCCACCTCTAAATATGGCTGATAGAGGGGGAGAGGAAAATAGACCACAAAGGAGGACTCTGGGTGATTATGCGTATCAACAAGGACGAAAGCATTACAACAACATAATCATTCCTTCTTTCAGTAAAAAAATTGTGGAATTGAAGCCTGCATTGCCCAGTCTAATTGGATCACATCCTTTTGCTGGACTAGATCATGAAGATCCATACACTTATTTGTCCACCTTCATGGAGTTGTGCAGTACCATGGGAGCCTCTGATGCAGATGCTGAAGCTATCTATCTCAGAGCTTTTCCATTCTTCTTGACAGGTAAGGCAAAGGTATGGCTTCAATCCCAACCTAACAAAAGTCTTAGCACTTGGGAAGAAGTGGAGGAAAAATTTATTGCCAGATTCTTTCCTCCATCTAGATTCATAAATGCAAAATCAGCAATTGCTACTTTCTCCCAAGGGTTTAATGAACCACTCGATAAAACATGGGAGAGATTCAAATCTTTATTGCATAAGTGTCCAAACCATAACTTTGATGATATTGCACAGCTACATATTTTCTACAGTGGTTTGAGACCTCAAACCAAGATGATTCTTGATGCCTCATATGGAGGTACCATGATGTCAAAGAGCCCGGAGGAAGCAATTGTAATCATCAACTCCATAGCAGCGAATGATTACCAATCTCACCATGATAGATCTCCGATACAAAAAGGTATAATGGAGCTGGATACTAAAAATGCAATTCTAGCTCAGAATAAGCTCTTAACTCAGCAAATAGAGGCCTTGACCAAACAAATAGGCCAACTTCCTCAACAGTTTCATCAACTACATGGTGATTGCCAACAACAAGAGCAGGCTTATTATATGCAGAATCAGACCAGACCTTAACAGAACTTCCAAGGACATTACCAAGGCTACAAAGATGGTCCAAGTTCTTATGGCTGGAAGCAGAAATATGGAAATGCATATTATGGTCCCACTAACTCTTCTTATGCAGGTCCCTCTAACAACTCTTATGTAGGTTCTTCAAATAGGGTTCTACTACAACAACAAGAAGAAGCTCAGCCTGATAGAATATAAAAAATGGAAGATACTTTAACTCAGTTTATGCAGATGACCATTTCAAATCAAAAGAACACTGAAGCTGATAAGTGCCACATTTCAGTAAAAATAGGATTCAAATATGGCACTTATCCGTTATTTTAACTGATTTAATCACAAGATAACCCTAGAAACCTAGTCAAATGATGATTATGTAAAGGTAAGTCATGCTTTCATGTTTCGAAAATATTTCGTCCAATTAATTGTTTCAATTTGCTAGGTCTGAAGGTTACGGAAGAACCAAGCTTGCGAAACTAGGAATATGGAGTGAACTAAGCAAAGGAAGAAGCTTTAAACAACATTTCAGGCCCAACAAAGCACCAAGGCCCAACAATTCCTTCATGGCTAAGATTTAACTCGCCCAGGCGGCCAGATTGTGCCTATTTCACTAGCCCGGGCGAGCACAAGTTCCCAAAAACCACCATTAGCTCGCCCAGGCGCCTGTTTTGTGAGTAAATTGGTCTCCCAAGCGACCCAAGCAGCCAGGAGACCATTCCCTATAAATATGGACGGATTTTGAAGGTTGTGGCATTCCTTTTCACTCCATTTCTTTCCCAAGGCACCAACTTGTTCTTATTTCTTGCTTTCTTAGTTCCTAAGTGAGTATATAATTTAGGGAAGTGAGGTAGAGTGAATTGTGTAAGGAGATTCTGCTGAAGAGAGGGTCGATGACAAGCTTAGTCGGTGATTCTCTCGAGGAGGTTCTGCCCATGTTTGCTTAAACTTCCCTAAGGATTAGGCGTAATCTTCTTATCCCTATGTTCTTTTAATTATTTATGCATTGTTCTATTCCTTGTTGGTGATTTTATTCTACGCTTAACGCTTGATTCTAATTAACCGTTAGTTTCATGAAATTAACCCTAAAGGCGACTGGAAAGTAAATTTAGGGTTTGAACTGAATTTAATCACTCGTTACGTTACGTTACTAGGAATAGGGCTTAATGTTTCGATCGCATTAAACACGTGATTAGGATCTTAATGCTAGGGTATTTAATTAAATATGCGAGGAATTGATATTTAATAAAATATCCTTAGGACCGTAATTGCGAGGAATCGAATTAGGGTTACTTAGACGTGTGCGGCAACAAGAATAGAACATGCATAGGTAAAATCAATTAAAAGGGATAAGCAAGACGAAATCCAATCCTACACTTACTTGACTTGTATCCGTTTATTTATTTTCCGCAATCATTATTTGCTTTTCCGTTATCTTTATTTTACGCAAAACAACAAATGAATCTTCACTTTTCGTCATCTGTATATAATTACTAAACTGTTAATGATTTAAATTAACCGACGTAAACACAAATCCCTGTGGAAACAAACTTTTATAAATTTTGTAACTTGCAACGATAAAATGGTACACTTGTCGTGATGAAAATCCCTAACAGAAGCTTCCATCAAAAATCTTGAAGTTCAGGTTGGATAGCTTTCAAAACAACTGTCTTAAAACAGAAGTGGACCCTCTTCAGCAAAAACACATGATAATCCTAGAGAACCAAGACGATGTTTTAGAGTGGATGTCTTGAATGGAGGAATTTCTGACTCCAAGAAGTTGGTTCAAGGAAAAGATTATTCAGAGAAAACATTAACTGAAGCATTAGAGGAGATGAGTGAATCTGAAAAAGATGATAGTTTAGATTATCTCCAACAACCAGAAGCTTTCAAGGAAATTCCTTACCAACAGTCTATCTTTGAGGAATTGTTAGAGGAAGAGAAAGACCAAGAATCACAGATAAAGGTAAACGCAGTACCTCCACATGCTAAAAATGTTTTCCTTGCAGGAAATTTAAAGAAACCAGTTATCAACAATACAAGTGCAAAAGAAAAGAAACTGGTAAAAATATTGGAGGAAAATACAAAAGCCAAAGGCTCATCCATATTGACCAATTGCTGGGAGCTAAAGCCATAACAAAGGCGTCCAGCTAATACGACGTTAAAGAAGCGCTCCTGGGAGGCAACCCAGTGTTTTTAAATTTTGTCTTTATTTATTTTGTGTCTTAAGTTTTATATCTTATCTTTTTGAAAGTATCATCTGTTTTGTTAGAACTTTGATGCAAGTTCATTTTGTTAGGAAAAGGCAAAGCAGGTGAAAAGAACGTGGCAGATCCTGTTGATTGTTTGAATGGAGGACATAGAGCTTCTTAGCCAGGATCTTCAAAAATTAGTGACATTGTTTTTAAATTTCTTTATTGCTTTGTAGTTTAAATTCAATACTTTGTTTATTTCGTTACTATGTTTGATGTTTGCTTGCATTTTTTATTCTTTTTGCTAAAACACACAAAAGTTCCTATCTTTTTGAACAATACACATTTTAAATACTTTTTGTTTTATTAACATAGTTGTATAAATCTTTTTGGGGCTTAATTGATATGTCATGTTTTGAAAAGAATCAACAAATAAATATTTTGAAACTTGCTTTTTGATTTGGATCAGAACACCACAAAATGATTTTTGTAAACTTTGAGAATGAAAAACAAATGAATGGGTTTTCAAATATCAAATGAAGGCAAGACTGTTTACATGGAGTTGATAAAGAACATCTTTCGAAACATTGATTTGATTTGTACATGAAAACAGACCTTGAGCCCAAGTGAGTGTGTGCAACCACAGAAATTATATTGAGTAACCTCACTGATAAAGTCTATAGTTAGTTTTGCATAAATTTCTAATTGTCATAACATATGATTCATGGACATGGCTTAGGCCTTCTTCCTTTTCGAACATCTCTTTAAACCATTGGCCAAAAAGCTATCCCAACATACTTAAATGATTTATCCTTTGTAAAAACCCTTTTGAGCCAAACACTTGATATTTTGTTGGAACCCTAACCTAGGATAAGAATTTCCCTACCTTACCTAAGGTTAGGAGAGCAAAAAGGGAATATTTTGTTGATGGAAACCTTTTGGGTAGCTCATGTGATGGAAAAGATTTTTTTAAATGTGGCTATATGCTATTCATGTGAAAGAAAAGAAAGAAAAAGAGAAAGAAAAAGAAAAGAAAAAGAAAATGGAAACAAAATTCCTTGTGTTTTAAATGATACAAAGTTGGGTGAATGAAAAGATTGATAAAAATGGATATCTTGGAAAGAAAAATAGGAAGTAACGATCTAATTTATCTTTATTTGCTCTCCTATTCTCAAGGTACTTTTTGAATATCCAGAAAAATCAAATATTCCTTTCTAGCCGAGCCCAACCTAAAAAGCCCTAATGATCCATGATAAGTATGTACTTTGATTTGATGGGAAATGAACTGCAAAATTAATCTATGATATATCAGTGATGGATTTGAGAATAAACACTTACTTGTAGGAGAATTAAACACTTTTGAGAGGTTTTCCTCTGTTTGAATCAATCACATGTTTCCTCTGATGTTCTTTAGAAAAGAAATGTGAATTGATCTTAATCTCATTTGGTTTTGTGAACTCCATCGTTTGTATTTTCAAAATCTCAAAATTGACTAATTTTTAATATGTTCTGATCATTCTAGAAAGTTGATTCTTTACAAAGCATGATCATCTTTTATACTCTTGTTAATTAAAGTGTTAGTTACTTTGCTTGAGGACAAGCAAGATTCTAGGTTGGGGGGTGTGATAAGTGCCATATTTCAGTTAAATTTATGTTTCAAATTATGGCACTTATCTTTTGATTCCATTTAACTTTGCTTATAAACTTGCCTAAACCTAGTTAAAATATGCTTAGTACTTAAATAAATGTTGTTTTAGAAGATTAAACCAATCATGTTTTGTATTTTGATAGACTCCGTAGATTTTCGAAGCTCCCAATAAGCAAACCAAGCAAGGAAGACTTACATAGCAAGAATGGGAGGTGCAACAAGCATTTCAAGCCCAGAAACTGACATGGCCCAAAGCTTTCTTCAACACTAAGACTTTAACTCGCCCAGGCGACCATCCATAGTGCATTTGACTCGTCCAGGCGACCATCCATAGTGCATTTGACTCGCCCAGGCGAGCTACAAGTTCCAAGGAGATATACTTAAGCTCGCCCAGGCGAGCAAACCATGAAGAAAATGGTGGCCTGGGCGAGTGGAAGCAGGAAAGCTATGGATCTATAAATAGCCACGGATTTGGAGAGAAAAATTTATTCTTTTGCATTCCTTTCTTGCTTAAGGCTTGTTACTTAGGTTTAGGAGGTTAAGTATTAGTAGTATGTAGGTTAGGAAAGTGAGAGAAGTAAGGATTAGTGTGGAGACTTTGCCGGATAGAAGCGGTAATGGGAACATTCATCAATTCTTTCCTTGAGGAAGTTCTCTCCATTATGAGTAGCTAGCTTCTCTAAGGATTGGATGTAATCTTCTTAACCCTATATCTCTTTTAATATGCATGAATCGTTCTATTTCTTGTTGGTAATTTCATTCTGCGCTTAATGTTTGATTCTACTTGATCAATAGTTTCATGAACTTAAAACCTAGGTGAGATTGGAAAGTAATCTTAGGGTTTGAACCAAATGATTTTACTTGTTACGTTATGTTGCTAGGAATAGGGCATAACATTTTTATTGCATAAAACACACGATTGTAGTTCTTAATGCCGGGGTATTTACTTTATATGCGAGGGATCGATATTTGGTAGACATCCTTAGAACTTGAATGCGAGGGATCGATTCAAGGTAAAATAGTGTGCATCAATAAGGATAGACGATGATTTATGCGTGGTAATATTAATTGGATAAAAGGATAAGAATGATGAAATCCAATCCCACTTTCTCATAGATATATTTCATTCACTAAAATTTAGTAATTTTACATTACTTGCACCACTAAATGAAATTCCGCTCAACCTACTTGTACATAACTATTGAGCTGTTTATTCTATTTGGATTAATTGAGTAAGCTCAAGTCTCTGTGGAGACGATCTTATAATTTTTGAAACTTACAACGACAAATCGGTGCGCTTGCCGAAAATTCCTAACATAGCTATGTTGGGCCTAATGGGTCACACACTAACACTTTATTGTCATGACATTATAGCATTAAACGTTTTTGGCCTAATAATGGTTGTTGGCCCAAGAAAGAGTTTAGAAACTTATCTTAAAGAGAGAGGGGCATGAAAATAAATGGAATACATCAACACAACCAAGAGGGGGGGTGATTTGGTTGAATCTTACCCAATTAAAATTTTGAAATCAGAGTTTACCACAGGATCTTTATCACTTTAAAAATTGTTCTAAAACCAAGAATCAATATTCAATCAACTTCCCTTTTCAAGAACAATAGAAAATAGAGGATAACTTTCTGTGCAATGAAATTGATTCACAAACAAAGCAATTAAGAGATGAATAGGTGAGAAGAAACATTAGACATAGATTTTTATACTGGTTCACCTCAAACACTATGAGGCTACATCTAGTTCTTCTACTCAACACTAGAGTAGAGTTCCACTATTGTAAAAATATCCTTACAAGCAACTTTACAATCCTCTCTTCATCAACCCTAGATGAAGTTTAGAGATCTAAAACCCTATTAGATCCTTAGAGACCAACACCCACACTGAGAACACTACTCAGCTGTCTTCTAGAGAAACACTATCTCTACACTTGCAAGAAACCCACTTACAATAGATTAATCTTTACAAAAATTCAAAGAACAGTTTACATCTTCAAAGACAAAGGAAAGATATCACCTGATAATCCAAGAATGAATGCACAATGAATGATTCTCAGGTTGAATGACAGATTACAAACACATATGCAGTCCTTTCCTTATGCTTTGAATGAATGATGCTTCACCTTCTTGATTCAAAAAACCATATGAATTTTGTGAAGCTAAGTATGTTTATATCTCAAAGAAACTCATTAATGAAAGCTCAGAGCGTTTGTGAATGCTTTAGAATTCGTAATTCACAACAGATACAAAGTTACAAACCTCAGCCTAAGAGGCTCCTTTTATAAAAGCTTTTTAACTGCAAATAATCGATTAAACACGCTCCTGTAATCGATTATTTATCATTTGTAATCGATTAAATCAAGATGTAATCTATTAAAATGAACCTGATAAGTTCTGGGTTTTCACAAAAAACACTTTAATCGATTATCCCGATACGTAATCGATTAAGCCAGAGTGACATATTTTACTGAAATGAACTATGTAATCGATTACTGACTTTTGTAATCGATTAAGCCAGAGTGACCTGTTTTTCTGAAATGAACTATGTAATCGATTACTGACTTTTGTAATCGATTAGGCCAGCAGGGCATGACTTTCAAAGCAGGCTTGTAATCGATTACCACAACTTGTAATCGATTAAGGCAGCAGATCTCATTTTTCATATTTAGCCTATGTAATCAATTAATCCGATATGTAATCGATTACAATGTTCTTGATTTGTTTTTCAAAGGCACGAAGAAAAAAATAATCGATTCCAGTATATGTGTAATCGATTACTTCAGTAAAACTTTGTTTTTCCAAAAACTTAACCTTTTAAGTGCCTTGGTTATATACTGCCTTTGATTAAACCTTTTAATCTAATGATCCTAAATGAATGATTAATGCATGATGTGCACAATTGGATTATCAGATCATATACTTCCTTTTACAATTAATCAAATTGGTCTTCAATGCTTTCCATGAAACTTTGCCTTTGAGCATGTTGAAAGCACAAAACTTTTGAGCCTTTGATTCTTGTTCATTGATGCTTGGCTTCACTTGAATCAACAATCTCCCCCTTATTGGCTTTAAACATGCCAAATCCTCAATTTGATTAAGCATAATTACTTGGAGGTCGAATGTCAAATTCCTTGTTTGAATGTGCTTTTATAAACCTGAAATAATCAATATCTTGCCAAGAACCAAGTGTTAAAGTACACATTGCTCATGAGTAATTCAATTAAACACTATACCAATTAATTAGTTTCCATTTAACACAGTTACTCCCCCTCAATCTTAGCATCCATTCAATTCAAAATTTGTGCCAAAAATTGAATAAAAAACAGGGGCAAACATACGTGTTTGATACCACTCCCCCTTAATCAATTCTCCCCCTATTTGGCTTGTTAAAAGTCAAAAATAATGTGAGCACAACGGATTTAAATCAGGAATTGCATAATTTCATTAAAATGAAAGCATATGAGGGTAGTACATAAAAATGAAACATCAAAGAAAACAGAACAAAGCATAGTTTAGTACAAACTGAAATTTAAACAATTACAAACTAAAATTAAACAATTCTAAAATTCAGCAGAGGCTCTATCATCCATATTTGCTTAAATTGAATCAAGCCTCTCTCTTATCTCTTCTAAGGCTTCATGTGTTTCAGCCTTGAAGTCTTCTTGCAACTTCAAAAGAGAATCCATCTTTTGAATCATGAGTGATTCAAAATCAGAAAAAGCTTGTTGTTGTTGCTGTGGTTGACCTTGTTGTCCTTCATCCTCAGAATCAGCAGCCACTGCTCCTTGTGCAGCTTCCAATTGGTTAGCCATAACCCAGCCATGGGGTGTGTGCCTCATGCCCATCTTTGTCAAATGCCTTTCCTTAATAAGACTGTTATAGGCATTTGTGTCATCCACAACTTCATTTTCAACATCAATGTTGAAATGATCAATGAGTCTAGACACAAGGACAGGGTATGGAAATGGGTAATTAACAAGTCTCTTGGATTTAAGCATGATTTCCTCAAATATTAGTACCCAGTTTATAGGTATGTGATGTTTCAGCCCATACACCAACCGAAGATCTTCATCAGTTGCTTGGGCATGGTTGGTTGCTCTAGGAGTAATGATATAGGTAATCAAGTAATGAAGCATTCTATCTTCTACAGTCATAGGGCCAGTGCCCAGCCTATTTCTAAGCCTCATATGTGGATCATGAAGCTTACTCCTATAGGTATCCATTTTATTATAACCCTCAGGGTCTTCATCAAATCTCCTAACCCCCTCACACACAACTCCAGCAACTGTTTCCCAGATTTCATGGGTGATGATCATCTCTACACCCTTAACTTTGGATTTGATAACACCTTGCATTGAACCCTTCAAGCAAGTGTAAAAGACCTTCACAAGGTCAGGATAGAAAGTGCCTTTCATTTCTAAGAGCCTTCTAAGCCCTTGGGCTTCAAGGTAGGCTGGAAATTGGAAACCCTCACCTATAAGCCAGTTTAAATCAAGGTATTTGGGTGTAGCCACTGGCTTTGTGGCATTAAACTGAAGGTAATTAACCTTTTCATTCTCAGCAGAGAACCAGATATCAAGCCTATCAATGGGTTATGGTTGAGGTTGGGGTTGAGAAGAGGATTCACCATATCTCCTCTTTGGTTTCCTAACTCTTTTGGGAGTATGCTCAGACATTATGTGAGTAGAAGGTGAAGGTTACAGACTAGACACAAGAAAAATGCAGAAATTTTGCAGAAAATGCAAAGGAGAGAAAGAGAATTGGTGCAGTGATTTAAGACATATAATGCACTATTTATAGGCAAGAATCAGAGCATAAACGTCCATATTTTCAAACATTATAGCTGTTGAGACGGTTTAATGGCATTGGGTGATGTTTAAAACTGATTGGGCAGTTACAAAAACTGTCAGAATTCAGAAAACAGCATGAATAATCGATTATTTCATTTATGTAATCGATTATTCCAGTTCAATATAGTTTATGATAATACACATGGTAATCGATTATTTGCATAAGTAATCGATTATTTTATATTAGATCAGAGGTTGAGGAAGACTCGTAATCGATACTTTTCATATGTAATCGATTATATCAGATCTTTTATCAATTGAACAAGTATCAGAGCCATATGTAATCGATTATCCCGAGTGCTAATTGATTACTCCAGGAGGCAATCATTTCTGACATTTAATGGTAATCGATTACAATCCTTCTGTAATCAATTATTACTGTGAGACAGACAGTTTTTTTCAAAGCTTTTGATCAATGTAATCGATTATTCCGATGTGTAATCGATTATTCCAAGAGTATGTGATTTCTGGAAATGTGAAGAATAATCAATTACCATCCTTCTGTAATAGATTACATTGGTACAATTTTTGTTCCAAACTTGACTTTTAATGAATTTAATCGATTAACCCGTGGTGTAATCGATTACAACAGAGTATTCAACGTATACAGAGTATTTTAGCAGCTTTTTGGATTTGAAATAAGCACTTAATCATTCAGTGACATTCAGGCTTTCAAACAACAATCAAACCACAATCAAAACAAGCTAGATAATGTTATTCTCATCAAGGATCCCTAGCATGTTTCTAAGTGTATAAAATATATCTCTAGATAATGGTTTTGTAAAAATATCAGCTAGTTGATGAATGGTGTCAATGAATTCTACCTTTATGTTACCTTTTTGAACCTGATCCCTGAGGAAATGATGTCTTATCTCAATATGCTTTGTTCTTGAGTGCATTATTGGGTTCTTTGATATATTGATAGCACTTGTGTTGTCACATAATAGAGATATAACATTCAGTTCCACTCTATAATCAAGCATTTGCTGTTTGAGCCACAAGCTTTGTGCACAACAACTTCCAGCTGATATGTATTCAGCCTCAGTAGTGGATAATGCCACACATGATTGCTTCTTGCAATGCCATGAGATCAATGAGCTTCCTAGCAGATGACAAGTGCCACTTGTGCTTTTTCTATCTAATTTGCAACCTGCAAAATCAGAATCAGAATAACCAATAATATTTAAAAAAGCACCTTTTGGATACCAAAGACCAACTTTTGGAGTAGCTTTGAGATATTTCAGAATTCTCTTGACAGCAGTAAGGTGTGATTCTTTAGGATTAGCTTGATATCTAGCACACAAACAAACACTGAGCATTATATCAGGTCTACTAGCTATCAAATACAATAATGATCCAATCATTCCTCTGTACTTTGACTCATCAACCTTCTTTCCACTTTCATCTGAATCAAGGTATGTTGATGTGGCCATGGGAGTTGCAGCATCCTTGCATTTCTCCATCTCAAATTTCTTGATAGTCTCAAGACAGTACTTGGATTGGTTAAGAAAGGTTCCATTCTTCATTTGCTTCACTTGAAGTCCAAGGAAGAATGTGAGTTCACCCATCATTGACATTTCAAATTCCTTCTGCATAGCTGATGAAAAATCCTTGCATAACTTGTGGTTAGTAGAGCCAAATATAATATCATCCACATAAATTTGAACCAATAAGAAGTCATTGCCAAGCCTTTTAATAAACAAGGTTTTATCAACATTGCCCCTTGTAAATGATTGTTCAAGCAGAAATTTGCTTAACCTTTCATACCATTGCCTAGGAGCTTGTTTTAAACCATAAAGTGCCTTTTTCAGTTTGTAAACATGATTTGGATGTTTAAAATCTTTAAAACCAGGAGGTTGTTCAACATATATGTCATCCTCAATGTATCCACTTAAAAATGCACTTTTAACATCCATTTGAAAAAGTTTGAAATCCATGAGGCATGCATATGCAAGTAATAACCTGATTGCTTCCAATCTTGCAACTGGAGCAAAAGTTTCCTCATAATCAATGTCTTCCTCTTGGTTATAGCCTTTAGCTACCAATCTAGCTTTGTTCCTAACTATGATTCCACTTTCATCAAGCTTATTTCTGAAAACCCATTTTGTGCCAATGGGTTTAAGAGATGAAGGTCTAGGAACAAGTTCCCAAACTTCATTCCTCTTAAATTGATTGAGCTCTTCATGCATGGCATGCATCCAATGTTCATCATTCAAGGCTTGATCAATGTTCTTAGGCTCAATTTGAGAAACAAAAGCCAAGGTTCTTTAATGAGGATCTAGTAGATACTCCCTTTGAAACTTCACCTATAATGTTGTCAAGTGATAGATCTCTTGTTGTTCTCCAATCCTTAGGCATTTGTACAGGGGTTGTGGATTCTGTTTCAGCTCTTGGTTCTTCAATTTTGGTTGAGGGATTGCCTATTTCAATTATTTCTTCCAGCTGACCTACATCACCATCCAAATCTTTTTCCTCCTTAGAGGGGTTAGTTTCATCACAAATCACATGTACAGATTCTTCAATGCATATTGTTCTTTTATTGAATATTCTATATGCCTTGCTATGTAATGAATATCCAAGGAAAATTGCTTCATCTGCCTTAGCATCAAATTTTCCAAGTGATTCTTTCCCATTGTTCAGTACAAAACACTTGCTGCCAAAAACTTTTAAATGAGAAACATTGGGCTTTCTTCCTTTGTATAGCTCATAAGGGGTTTTCTTTAAAATAGGCCTTATAAGTAATCTATTCAAAGTATAACACACAGTGCTTACAGCATCAGCCCAAAAATACTTAGGTAAATTTGATTCATTAAGAAGTGTTCTAGCTTCTTCCTCAAGAGATTTATTTTTCCTCTCCACAACACCATTTTGTTGGGGTGTTCTTGGAGCTGAAAAATTGTGGTTAATTCCATTTTCCTCATAGAATTTTTCAAAATGTTCATTTTGGAATTCACCACCATGGTCACTTCTTATTGAAACAATTTTACATCCTTTCTCATTTTGAGTAAGCTTGGCCATTTTTCTAAAAGCAATGAAAGCATCACTCTTGGATTTCAAAAACAAAGTCCAAGTGTATCTAGAGTAATCATCCACAATCACAAGTCCATAATAGTTGCCACCTAAACTCATAGTTCTTGAAGGACCAAACAAATCAATGTGAAGTAGTTCAAGTGGTCTAGAGGTGGAAACAATGTTTTTGCTTTGAAAAGAGTTCTTTGTTTGTTTCCCCTTT
>PYAF01006014.1:225812-237361 GCA_007407185.1 Glycine tomentella | reverse complement strand
CTCCAAAGAATGTGAAAGATGTGAGAAGTTTCCATGGTTTAGCTAGTTTCTATAGGAGATTTGTGAAAGATTTTAGTACTATTGCTT
The DNA here is from genome assembly GCA_007407185.1 of Glycine tomentella. Classification (NCBI taxonomy): domain Eukaryota; kingdom Viridiplantae; phylum Streptophyta; class Magnoliopsida; order Fabales; family Fabaceae; genus Glycine; species Glycine tomentella. The sequence continues at coordinate 237,274 of PYAF01006014.1, read as the reverse complement.
CTCCTTTGAATGATTTAATGAAAAAGACCATGAACTTTTCTTGGGAGCAAGAGCATGAGATTGCTTTCCAAACATTGAAGGATAAGTTGTCTAATGCACCTATTCTTGCATTACCTAATTTTAATGCTTCCTTTGAATTAGAATGTGATGTATCTAATGTAGGTATTAGGGGGGGTTTAATTCAAGATAAACATCCCATTGCTTATTTTAGTGAGAAATTAAAGGGTGGATGTTTGAACTATTCCACTTATGATAAAGAGTTGTATGCACTTGTTAGAGTTTTGCAAACTTGGCAACATTATATTTTACCTAAGGAATTTGTGATACATAGTGATCATGAATCTCTTAAATATTTGAAAAGCCAAGGTAAACTTAACAAGAGACATGCTAAGTGGGTAGAGTTCATTGAACAATTTCCTTATGTCATTAAACACAAGCAAGGAAAGTTGAATGTAGTGGCGGATGCCCTTTCTAGAAGGCATTGCTTGATTTCTATGCTTTAGACTAAATTGCTTGGTTTTAATCACATAAAGGAGCTGTATGTAAGTGACAATGACTTCTCTAGTATCTTTGCTTTGTGTGAGAAAGGGGCTTATCAAGGATATTTTAGACATGATGGTTTCTTGTTCAAAGAAAAGAAACTATGTGTTCCTAAAAGTTCTTTGAGAGAACTTTTCATAAGAGAAGCTCATGAAAATAATTTAATGGGTCATTTTGGGGTGGATAAAACATTGGCCATGTTACATGAACATTTCTTTTGGCCAAAAATGAAGCATGATGTGCATAGATTTATTTCTCAATGCATTGTTTGTCATAAAGCTAAATATAAATTCATGCCTCATGGTTTGTATATACCTTTACCCATTCCTAACTCTCCTTTGATTGATATATCTATGGACTTTGTCCTTGGTCTTCCAAGATCCAAGAGAGGAAAGGATTCTATTTTTGTTGTGGTTGATAGGTTCTCAAAGATGGCACACTTGATACCTTGCCATAAAAGTGATGATGCTTGTGAAGTGGCTAATCTTTTCTTCAAAGAGGTAGTGAGACTACATGGATTACCAAGAAGTATTGTGAGTGATAAAGACACCAAGTTCCTTAGTCATTTTTGGAAAATATTGTGGGGTAAAATTGGTACTAAACTCTTATTTTCATCAACTTGTCACCCACAAACGGATGGTCAAACCGAAGTGGAAAATAGGACCTTGGGTCAACTTCTTAGGTGCTACATCAAAAGCAATTTGAAATCTTGGGAGGATTGTTTACCTCACATAGAATTTGCTTATAATAGAGTAGTTAATAATACTACTTCTATGTCTCCTTTTGAAGTTGTTTATAGCTTTAATCCTTTAACTCTTCTTGATTTGTTGCCATTACCTAACACATCTTCTATGATTAATCGTGATGCTCTGTCTAAAGCTTCTTATGTTAGGAAGATGCATGAACAAGTGAAAGCAAATGTGGAGAGGAAAATGGAAAAATATGCCAAGCAAGCCAATAAGCACAAAAAGAAAATGATACTCAAGGAAGGAGATTTGGTGTGGCTTCATTTAAGAAAAGATAGATTTCCTCATGAAAGAAAATCCAAGCTTCGACAAAGAGGAGATGGGCCTTTTAAGATTTTGGAAAAGATTAACAACAATGCTTATAAACTTGAATTGCCTAATGAATATGGTATTAGTAATACTTTTATTGTTGGTGATCTTTCATTGTATGATGCAGGTCCAAATGGAGAAATAAACTTGAGGACAAGTTATTTTCAAGAAGGAGGGGATGATACAATCCTAAAACCAAGGCAAGTGAAGGAAAAGTTGGAATTACACATGGAAACACTTCCTTTGGTGATTAAAGGGCCAATGACAAGGGCTAGGGCTCAAATACTCCAAGATCATATACAATCCAACCTTAATCTCTTGGAGAATTATGGAGAAGGCTACAAAATGTTGAATTTATCTGTTGTAATCAATTACAAGTAGCCTGTAATCGATTAAATACTTTGTATAAATGTTAGAATTGTCAATAGCTCTGCTGTAATCGATTATTCCATCTTGTAATCAATTACAGGGAAGTGTGAGTTCTTGTGAGTTCCTGTGATAATCGATTATTCTGGCTTGTAATCAATTACCTGGTTTTGGGGGCTCCTGTGATAATCGATTATTTGGTGAGATAATCGATTATTTTGTTCATGAGTCAATCTCCAGGCTGATATGAGCAATGTAATCGATTACCAAGAGTTAGTAATCGATTATTTGATTCAAAACAATCGATTGCCATTTGAAATAATCGATAATTATTGTTTTTGCTGTAGAGGCGCCATTTTTAGTTTTTAAATAGCTGTTTGGATAGCTTCCCTTGGAAGCTACATTTGTATTTCATTTAGGACGCATTTACATTTCATTAGCTTATAGTTTTGTGGCCTATATAAGCTACATTTCAACAGATTGTAAGAACTTTTGGTTGAATGAAATTAGAATGCACTTTGTGTGTGAGAGGTTGAGAGTTATTCTCCCTTGTTCTTAGTGAAGAACTTCTTGTTTCTTATCAATAGCTTCTGAGCTATTGTGGTGATTCTTGCAAGACTTATTGGAATTCCTATTCTATGGTGTCAATCCAAATCCATTTCTGATCTTCCTCCATTGTTCCAATTCCTAAATCACAAAACCTAAAAAGCTGTCAAAAACAGAGCACTTCATACTCTGTTTTACTTTCCATTAAAAAATTGATTCCATTGCAAGGAAGATTAGGGCAAACAGGACTTGAATCAGTTTAGGAGTCCATCAAACTATCCTTGAGTTGTCTCATTGAATTTCAATTTGCGTTTCTGTTATCCTTAAATTTTTTAGCTTTTGCTGCTTGTCTTTTAAAAATTCCAAGGTTTTGTCTTAGAGTTTTCTTGTTCTTGGATTCTTGAGTCTAGCTTAGAATTGTTTCCTATTGCACTTTAGTAAGGAACCTTGATTGGATTGGGAGTTGTTGCTTAAGAGCTATAGAGGAACAAGAGTGGGAAAAGGCAAGAGAGAACTTTAGAGAAAAAGCCTAGATAAAGTATGCAAACAAGAGTATGAGTGGCAAACACTTAGAGAGTGGTGAAAATTTTCTTATATACTTGTGTTTTTGCTAACCATTTCTTTTGAAGAAGAGCTCAAGAAAAGAAAAATCTTTGTCACCTAAGACCTCTAGGTTGATGAGGCTATTACAAAACAAATGGAGGAAGTACAAACCAAAATGGAGGCAAGACTTGAGGAGTTACAATGGGATACCCAAAGAAGGAGTAATCCAATTGGGAGTGTGGATGGAGAAGCTTATAAGGATAGGAGGGTTAGTGAATATGCATCCTCTCATGGAGGAAATTATGAAGAGGAAGGAAATGGGAGGGAGGAGTGGAGAGAAAACAACAATAGGAGACAAAATCATAGAGAGGAGGAAGATTGGAGGTTTAAGAGAGATGAGAGAGAATAGAGGAATGGAGGATTGAGTGGAGTGAAAAATTCCAAAGTTCCTTGCCACTTATGATCCAGAAATTTATTGAGTGGGAGATGAAAGTAGAGAAAATTTTCTTATGCCAACACTTTGATGAAGAGAAGAAAGTGATTCTAGTAACTCTAGAATTTGGTGGCTATGCTTTGGTGTGGTGGAACCAAATTCAAATTGACATATAGAGGTTTGGGAGGCCAAGAATCAATTGTTGGAATGACTTGAAGGGGTGCTTGAGAGAAAGATTTGTTCCCAATTATTACGCAAGAGAAGTACACAACAAGTTCCAATGACTATTCTAAGGCTACAAGAGTATTGATGACTACTATAAGGAGATGGAATTGATGATGATGGGAGAGGAAATTTTGGAGAGGCAAGAGGCAACCATGGCTAGGTTCCTTCATGGTTTGAATAGGGAAATTCAAGATGTGTTGGAGCTACATTCCTATGGCACAATTGAGGAGCTAGTCCACAAAGCACAGAGAGTGGAGCAACAACTCAAAAGGAGGAAATCTTCCAAAACCAATGGGGCTGGAAATTCCAGCTAGAAGGAAAAGCCTAGGAGGGAATTTTCTCAAATAAAAAATAAAGAAGAAAAGGTGGAGAGCTCAAGCAAAAAAAATTTGGACCTTACACCAACAAAATCAAGCAATATCAAGTGCTTTAAGTGCCTTGGCAAGGAGCACATTGCTTCACAATGTCCCAACAAGAGAACAATGATTTTTCTTGAGGATGGAGGATTAGAGAGTGAGTCTTCAAGTGGCTCAACTAGCTCTTCAAGTGAAGAAGAAGAAGAACTTACACTTGTGGAAGCCGTTGAGGGTGATCTCTTGATGGTGAGGAGAATGTTGAGCAATTTTGGCATTGACAAAGAGGAGACTCAAAGAGAAAATATTTTTCACATGAGATGCTTAGTTGGAGACAAGGTGTGCTCTCTTAGAATTGATGGAGGTAGCTACACCAATGTAGCTAGTACAAGGCTTGTAGAGAAATTACGCTTGCCAACCACAAGTCATCCTAGGCCATACAAGCTCCAATGGCTTAGTGAGAGTAGAAAAGTGGAGGTAAATTCTCAAGTCCTCATTCCTTTTTCTATTAACTCTTATAAAGATGAATTTCTTTGTGACATTGTACCTATGGAGGCTGGACATATTCTCCTTGGAAGGCCTTGGCAATTTGATAGGAAAGTTATACACAAGTGTGTGAGGATCAAGTGAGGATGAAAGAAAAGAGAGTTCAAGAGCATAAAAAAATACTGCACTTGATAGCAATAATAAAAAAGCAAAAGCCATGAGCTAATCAAGAAGAAAACTAGTGAGAAAAAAAGAGAGAAAAGAGAAGAAAAAAAAGTTGAGAGCAAAAAAGTTCACGAGACCAAAGAGAGTTTGTTCTTGAGAGAAAAAGAAGTCAAGATAGTGTTATTAGCAAGGCAACCTCTTTATTATATGGTTCCTAACTCTCTTTGTTTGCATGTTGAAAAGGAAGGAGAAGAATTGCCCATAGCCATACAATCTTTTTTGGAGGAATATGAATATGTTTTTTCAAAAGAAATTCCTAATGGCTTGCCTCCTTTAAGAGGCATTGAGCACCAAATTGATTGAATTCTAGGTTGTTTGTAACACCCTGAAATTTTGATAGCTTAAAATATGTGTGATCTATTCCTTGTATAATTTGATTACTTTATTAATTAGGATTAGTTGAAATGTTATGTGGATTATCCATGTGCAATTGCATGGTGTAGATGTCAAGTTATGTGGACTTTGTTTGAGATGCGTTGTATTTGAGTGATTTCGAGTTCGACCCAAAACCTATTTTAGTAAAATCATAATTCTAGATTGGTTACCCGTTGGATCTCTTTCAAATTTTAAAGGTGCGCTCCTCACTCACATATGTAACTTTTGACTATTGGGATTTAGAGCGTGAGAAATTAATATTTTCATAGAAGCAGAAATTTTAAAATTTGCTCAGCTCACCCAGGCGAATTTTGCAAGCACTTTTGCTCGTTTGGGCGAGTCAAGGCGGTGTTAAATACGTATTTCAGCATCCAGACCACGAAAAATTGGTCTTCTTTCTCCCTCAGCCAGCACCCAAGCCTTCCACCACCCTCCTCCATCACCCATGACCACCATCAACCACCACAGGCCGCCGTTGCTTGCCACGAGACCCCTGCACGGAGAAGAACCACTTAATTGGAACGGAATCTTCGAAACTTTTCTCGAAGTTTTGGTAGAGAACGGAGCTTCCAAATCCTTCTTTCTTGGTTTCCTTGAGGTAATCTTAGTTTCTTTGGTCTTCTCTTAGCTAGTTTAAGCTTCTATTAGTGTCTCTTGTGTTTTGGGGTACCGTTTTTGGGAGTTTTACACTTCCTTTGATAAACCCTTTGAAAAAATAGATGTTGTAAAAGTCTCCTTTTTATGTAATTGATGTCATTTCTGTGATCCTTGTTGAACCTCGATCACATTGGTGTGATTGGAATTTCAAAATGATGTCTTTTGATATAAACTTCCAACACACCCTTTTAGCCCCTTTTTGATTTGAGTGGGTATTTTACCTTGAATGCTAAAGTTAGCCTTGTTTTTGAAATATATACTAAATTATCTTCAATTTGGTATATAGATCTCTGCATTTGGACGAAAACACACGTATTGAAGGAGAACTCCTAGCTAGGTAAGGGGAGTTTATTATTTTAGCGATAGCTTAGATACCATAGTTGGGGGCCAGGGAGTCCAACTACGAAGATAACTGTCTGTTCTTGTTGTGTGCTGGTTTTCAAGAAAAACTACTCTTTTAACTAATGGGATGCAATGTATTTATGATCGATGTGTGTTTGTTCCTATGTGTGCTCATTTTCAAGAAAAACGGTTTTTAACTAACGAGATGCGATGAATTGACTTGTTGATGGATAAAACTGTGAATGCTATTATTATTGTGATTATTGGATTTTTGGGATAAGTCTTAATTACAGAGGAGACTCTGTTTGAAATTTTATAATATGTTTTCCTATTTAATTCTTTATCAAATTTTTAAATGGGCATAAAAGTGTGTTTTATATATTGTAGTCCTCCTCTTTAATTTAGATTTTTTCTAAAATACCAATCTCATGGTAATATTGATTGTGGATGAATGAGGTGATATTGATGTTATTGATAATGTTGAAATGATATGTTATTGATTTATTGGTGACGATTGAATGAGATAATGATTAAGTGTTTGATGATGTACAAATGAAATAATGTTGATGTAGTTAATGATGTTGAAATTAGATGACTTTGATATGTATGATGATGAAATTAGATGATGTGATGTGGATATTGATAATGACAGTGATAAAAGATTATGTTGATGCTAATAATGTCATTATGTGATATGGATATATATTGGCACCCATGGGGATGTATGATTGGTTACCCTTGCGAGGAAGAATGTGTTCCAAGCCGGATCATGCATTGGTGGTGCCCATGGTTGTTATTATGTGATATGGATATACATGGATACCCATAGGGGGTGTATGACTGGTTACCCTTGCGAGGAAGGATGCGTTCCTAGCCAGGTGATACATTGATGGTGCCTATGGTTGTATGTTGTGTATGAACACATGGGATGTAATGACCGGTTGGTTATCCTTGCGAAGAAGGATGTGTTCCTAGCCACGGTTAGTGCATCAGTGAGCCCATATTGGGGTGTTATATATGTACATGGGGGGTGTATGACAAGTTACCCTTGCAAGGAAGGATGTGTTCCTAGTCGGGTCATACATTGATGATGCCCATGTTTCATACTTCATTTGCATTGATGGAAACAGGATAGTAGCAGTAGGTACGGGGGCACTAGGGGGGCATAACTCTGTTTGGAACTCCCCTGTGACTCAAGGTTGATCACCATGGGGGGAATGGCCTGTGCACTACAGGTTGACCTCGACAAGCTACTACATCATTTTCTTGAGAGAGGCTATTTCCATGAGGATGACATCACATTGCATGCTAATAGATGAGTTGTTGGATATAGGGGGAGCAATAAGAAGAATTAAGCTTATGATTTAGAAGAAAGTTTTGAGCTTATGATTTAGAAGAAAGTTATGAGGGACCAATCTTTTGATCCTTGCATTGCATGCACATAATCATTTACATGCTTAAATGTTTTCATTAAAGTATCAAAGCTATTCACATTTTGAAAAGGAACTAAATGGGTAATGTTTTTGGAAAAATGTAATCTTACTGCTTTAATCAATTACACAACGGTTTAATCGATTATTTGCTTCATTTTAAATCTGGAAAAGCTTTGATGAACATATTAATCGATTACATAACTCTTGTAATCGATTACATAGTGTAAAATGAATGTTATGCATTGCTGCTTTAATCGATTACCATTAATCGTAATCGATTACATAAGCTATTTAGAAAAACATGCTTCACTGCTTTAATCGATTACCATAAATTGTAATTGATTACATAAGCTGCTTTAGAAATAAAACTTCACTGATTTAATCGATTACAGCTCTAATTAATCGATTATTTTGTTCATTGTAAAACCCAAAGTGAAGCCTTGAATACTTTAATTGATTAAGTGATAATTTAATCGATTACGTAAGTCATTTTAATCGATTATTTGACGTGTGTAATCGATTATAGTCTGTTATAAAAAGTTGTTATAAATAGGAAGAAGTTTGTCTTGGATTAAAACTTGAATACTTCGAATTTTCTGAATATGCACATGCCTTCTCAAAGTTAGAAAGTGATTTTCTGGGTTAAGTAAGTTCTTTTCCCACTCTTTAATCTTCATGGGTATTGAATGATTTCTTGGGCAAGAGCTTTCAAAGAAGTTTTGGAGAGCATGTTCTGAAAATTTTTTTCTACAATTTAACTCTGATTGGTAACTCACATGCACTCATATTCGTTGGATCATCAGGTTGTTTCTCTCCATTATCTTTGGTTGTAAATTCATTTTTTTAATTTTTGTTATTTGATGCTATTGTAAAATGTTCTTTGAAGCTTATGCTAGAGTAGGGTTCTCTAGGGAAGAACAGAGTAGTGTTCTCTGGTTCTTGTTCATTAGAAGTCTAATAGGGTTTTAGATTTCTATTCTTTTTCTAGGGTTGATAAAGTGAGTTTGTTATTAAGCTTGTAAGAACTGAAATTTATAATAGTGGAACTCTAATCTAGTGTTGATTAGAAGAAACTGGATGTAGCTTCTTTTGAGAAGTGAACTAGTATAAATTCTTGGGTTGTTTTTCTTTTCCTTTATCTTTATTAGTTATCTTATTCATTTGTTCTTGGTACTATTATCATTACTCAACAAAGTTTGTTTTGAGCTATTGATTTCTTGTGCTGAGTGATTTGATTGATTAAAAGCATTCTTGGTTTAAAAGTGATTAAGATCCTTTGACTCTGATTTTATAAATAAAATCTTAAAATACTAAGTTTAAACCAATTCACCCCGCCTCTTGGTTATTGTGGATATTCCTATTGTTTTTAATTAGTATCAGAGGAGGTTCTTGAGTGTTATTCAAGATCACTATCTTTCTTTAAAAGAAAATAAATACCACACAAATTACCTTCAAGGAAGGTGTCCCTCAACCTTGCTCCGATGTTTGAAGGAGAACACTTCAATTTTTGGAAAATAGAATGAAAATCTTTATTCAATCAAATGACCCAGGTGCTTGGAATGCAATAGAAAAAGGTCTTGTTATTCCTATAAAAATTGTTGGTAATGATATGATTCCCAAAGAATGGGATGAAATGACAGATGCTGAAAAACAAGTTGTTCAATATGATTTCAAATCTAAGAATATGATTACTTCTGTACTTTCCTCTGATGAATTCTTAGAACTGTTAGGGGCAAAAGTGCAAAGGAGATGTGAGAAATGTTGGAGATAATTCATGAAGGTACAGACGAAGTAAGAAGATCAAGAAAGCATGCCTTAATCCATGAGTATAAAATGTTCAAGATGGACTCCACTGAAAGCATATCTCAGCTTCAAACAAGATTCACTCACATAGTAAATCATCTTCTTGGTCTTGGAAAGATCTTTGATGATGAAGAATTGAACATCAAAATCTTAAAGTGTCTCACAAGACCATGACAACCAAAGGTGACAGCAATCAAAGAATCAAAAGATATATCCAAAATGTCCATGACTGCACTTTTTGGTAAGCTTCTTGAGTATGAACTTGAAATGTCACAACTAACCAATGCAGAAGATGCAAAAAAGAAACAAAAAATCATAGCTTTGAAAGCTGCATCCTCAAAGATGGAAAAGATGAAAGACTCAAGTGAAGAAGATGAAGAGGACAACATGAATCTGATTGTCAAAAAGTTCAGCAAGTTCTTGAGAAGAGACAAGAATAGAAAGTTCACAAAGAATAACAACAAAAGGAGTGACAATTTCACTTGTTTTGAATGTGGTAAGCCTGGCCACATTAAATCTGAATACTCTATCTTTTTGAAAATGCAACAAGGTGAAAACAAGATAAAGAAAGAAGGAAATCCTAAGAGAGCCTACATAGCTTGAGAAGACAAAGAGTCAACAACTTCTGAATCATCAACTAAAACAGAAGAAGCAAATGTGTGTTTCACTTCTACAATAACGGAAGATGATGAATCCTCAAGTGCTGAAACTGAGGTAAATTCTAAATTTGATCAAGTTGTTGATGTTTTTCAAGAAATGCATGCAGAGGCTCAAAACTTGCAAAATCCAATAATAGTGTAACACCCTCATATTTACATGCACAATTGTGAGTTTTTCTCATTAAATTAGCAATGTACACTTTTCTTTTACAAAAAGTAGTTTAAGGCAAAAATGACGAAAATGCCCCTAGACATTTTGAAAATGACCAAAATGCCCTTTACCCTAAAAACGGCCAGATCATTTTGAAAATCCTGTAGGAACTTGAGGAAAGGATAATACACTCCTAGAAAACAAATTATCAACAGAGCATATGGCAAGAAACTATGAATTAGAATTTCTAGGAATTTTAATAGAAATTTTGAAAAGAGCTCAATACAGACTAACTCAAGTATCTGAAAACTACAGGAAAATGATAGATGCAATCTATAGAATTTTCTCTTAATTATGAGATTAATAAACGTCCTTAACAAGCTAGTTTAGTAATTTTACTAATTAAAAGTGTAATGGACCAAATAGGAAACTAGAATTAAGTGTTACATGTCATAAAAGGAAAATTGTGTAAATTTGGTCTTAAGAATAAGTTGTGGCCGTGCAATCTAAGAACCAAGGAAGAAATGCTTTGGAGAAGTCTTAGAAAAGTCAAGCATGACCACTTGAAGGGTTGAAAGGTCTAAGCTCAATTTGATTGGTCCATGAAAAAGGAGTGATAAATGCCTTAAGATATTTTATGTAGTAAAATCCTCACAAAGCTAAGCACCACCGTATGAACTAAAATCCAAATGGGATTGCCTTCCTAAATTGAAATAGCACATGAGGGAGAAGGAAGGAGCAAGAGGCTGGTAGAAAATTCAAGAATATGTACACTTGGAAGGCAACCATTCCTTAGCCAATGAATGAAAAGCATATGGAAAGTAAAGCTAGATATTTGTAGATTTTTTTTGTACAAAGCAAAGGATAACATCCTTATATAATGAAGTGGGACCATAAGAATTGGAAAGAGGAGAAAAGGAACGTGCAGCCCAAAGCTTAATCCCTTTTCAAGTTGCTTTAAAACATTTTCAAACCAAAAGCAAGAAGTAATCGTGCACTTCTTCCTTTGTAACCTTATTACCTTGACCTTGCTATCAATATCAAGACATACCTTCTACCTAAACCAAAAAAAAAAAAAAAACCAAGACCACTATCTTGAACAAGCTCACGTGGGACTCAAGGGAAAAAGAAGTAAGGCTGTCCAAATTTAGGAATCAAGAAAGGTAAGGGAAGCTATGATAATTATAGTTTAAATATGCTAGGAATTTTAAATTATTTCAAAATTAAACCTTGTTTATTAGATGTATGATGGATTGTTTTAAAGAATTAA
>PYAF01006014.1:205109-217830 GCA_007407185.1 Glycine tomentella | reverse complement strand
TTTTGCTAATTTGTCTTATAATTATTATTTGTGTTGATTATTTATCTGTTTCTGTTGATTATCTAATCATGTTTATCATGTACTTACCCGAGTTGTGTCTGTGGTTGACACCTGTGATGACCCCAAATTAATTTGGGCGAGCAGAGGAACAGTAGGCTAAGGAAATCACTGAGGAAGGAGCTGGATATTCTATATGATGTTGGATGTTCTGTAAAACTGTATTTGTGATTTTCTGTTTGTCTGTATTTGATGCTACGCTGAGCTGTATGTATTTTATGTTGTAACAGACTATTTGGAACTGTGTTGTACTTGGACTGTTAACAATATGTGTTAAGGAATTTTATTTGCATGATCCGTGGTGAGGAAAATCGTTTATATTACTGGCAACTCTTCGATTTAGCAAGCAAAGTGAAAAGAATTTTGTGAAAATTTATAACTAATTTAATTCTAATACAAAGTGGACACAATATTTTATCTAAAATAAACTAAGCACAAGAGAGTAAAGAGAGGCGTTACACAAGCCATTTTAGCCTTTCAAGAAATGCACAAAGAAGCCAAAAAGCTGGCTAGATCTAACAGCAAGCTTAAAAAGAGTATGGAGGATCATATTGCTAAAATAATGGAGCTGTAAACTGAAGTTTGTAATCTGAAGAAAGAAAATGAAAATTTGACTTCAAGTTACAAATCAAGTGGATGTATGCGCACCTCTTCCTCTACATCTAGTGACAAGTATGAAATGCTGCAAAAAGTTTTTGATGAATATAGAATCAATCAAGAAGAAAAGTACTTGCAGCTAGTTTCAAAAAACCAAGAATTGATTGACATCTTGGAAAAGCTCAACAAGGGAAAATGTGATTTAGATGATATGTTGAGTGCCTAAAAACAGTTTGGAGATACTTCTGGTTTGGGGTATAAAAAGAGCCTTAAAACTGTCCAAAAAAACTAAATTTGTACCACCAAAACAGAAGCAAAAGAAAAAGCCAAGAGTCAATCAAGGAAGGTTCTTTAGAAAAAGATATAGTGCTGTAACTTGTCACTATTGTATGGAAAAGGGTCACACAACCTACCATTGTTTTGCAAGAAGGTTTTATGTCCCAAATGGTGAATGCATTTGGGTAGAAAAGAAAAAGAAAACAGCTAACCCACTTAGACCCAAAATCAAATGGGTACCTCTTGCTTTGAAGTAATTTGTTACTTTTGTAGGTGTGTCTAAGAGCAAGCTCTTCTCTATGGTACCTTGATAGTGGATGCTCAAGACACATGACCGGTGACATGTCCTTGCTCAAGAATCTCACTTTTAAAGATGGGGGCTTTGTCACATATGGAGATAACTGTTGAGTAATTATTCACGCTCAATGATATGGCAAGTGCACCGATCGTTTCAAGTAATAAAAATAGGTAAGCGAGTATCGTTCTCCACAGGGATTGGGGTGAATTTCGTAGTAATAGTAAATCAATGTGATTGAAAACAGAAAATGTTGAAAAGAATTGTTGTGGTTTGAGTTGATTGTTTGAATGTAAAAACAGAAATTAAATAAATACAGTAAACAAATCGAAGTATTACCAATGGAAGAATAATCGTGGTCAGGCACAATCCCCTCTGATTTATCCTCTTTCACTTGACTGGTTTATTAGTTTAATTTACACGAATGATAAATCTCTCCTAAGTTCGTAAATCCTAGATAACTAGCGACTTAACCCTTTAATTCGATCGAGAATCCTAATCTCTTAGCGATTCTGTCAAACTAAGCATTTAGAGAATAAATCATATGTGTTTCTTGTTATGATTGCTCAGAGAATAAGTCTTTTCTAGATTGGTTAATCCCTAATTCCTTAGTGAATTAACCCTTTAACCTGAATCGAAAACCTAATTCCTTAGTGAATTCTATCAGTTTAAGCATTTAAAAGATTATATTATAAGTTCTGCATTTACGCATCCCTATCCCTAGGTGATGAACAAATGTTATTCTAAACAGTTCAGAAATTAGAACCCCAACGTCCCCATTGCGAATCCTAACCCTAGATACTTACTCAGAGTGATCAATTCCAAATACGAATAGAAATAAGTGCAGAATAGAATAAAACAATCAAAACATTTAGTATTCAACACCAGTCAAATTACAGAAGAGTTCACATCAGTTCATGGCCTTCCCATAATACAAGATTTAGCCAGCCATGGGCCTCAAGAACACCAAAGCAGTAGAATAATTCATGGTTCTGCAGAAACCCAAACTTTGATTCTTGATTTCTAGGGTTTTCGAATGTGGAATATGATTGATAGTTGATCTCCCAGTGTGTATTATCAGTTCCCAGAGGCCTTGTATTTATAGAATGACTTAATTAAGGTAACACAGCCCAAAATCAAAGCCAATTTTCGAAACAGATAATTTAAAACAGGAAACTGGATCTTTTCCACGCGACCCGTGCCAAGTCCCGCGCTAACAGCGCGGCTTGTTCGAATTGATGGCGCTAATCACGTGGAACTTCACGCGGATAGCGTGAAGTCTTCGAGCCTGGAGGTCTGGTGCTGAGCATTGTGGCGCTGATCGCGTGGATGTTGCGCGGCCTGCGCGACTTGCCACGCTAATCGCGTGAACTCCCACGCTGATCGCGTGGGATCTTCGAGACTGAGGCCTTCTATTCTTCATCTGGCGCTATCTGCGTGAGTTCCTGCGCGATCCGCGCGGGACTTGAAACCTTGTTTTTCCTCTTTTCTTTGCTTTGAACTCCTCTTTTTAAACTGAAATTGGTCAATTGGTAATGAATGAGATTAAAAACAATAAATTAACAAACTTAACTAATTCTAACCTATTTTCCTAATTATTTAACTAATTTATAACCTAAAACTAGCCTAAAACTAAGATGTGTTTGCAACACATCAATAACGACAAAGGAAATATCATGGGTGAAGGAAGTATTGGGGACAGCTTAAATACCAAAATCAGCAATGTGCTTTATGTTGAAGGCTTGAAGCATAACTTACCAAGCATTAGCAAACTATGTGACAAAGGCTACAAGATTTTCTTCAATCAAGATTGCTGTTTGATTTGTGATGGTAAGAGTGAAGAAGTAATTCACATAGGCAAGAGGAAAGGTAATGTGTATCTACTCTCTATTGACCATGCATTGTTTCACAAAACCACATGCTTACTGAGTAAAATAGATGAAACATGGCTGTGGCATAGGAGAGCTAGTCATATAAATATGTATCATATGAATAAGCTTATCAAGAGGGACTTAGTTATTGGCTTGCCAAAACTCAAAGGACAAATTGTGTGATGCATGTCAAAAGGGGAAACAAACAAAAATATCTTTTCAAAGCAAAAACATTGTTTCCACCTCTAGACCACTTGAGCTTTTACACATGGATTTGTTTGGTCCTTCAAGAACTATGAGTTTAGGGGGCAATTACTATGGACTAGTTATTGTTGATGATTTCTCTAGATTCACTTGGACTTTTTTTTTGAAATCCAAAAGTGATGCTTTCCATTCTTTTCGAAAATTAGCCAAACTTATTCAAAATGAAAAAGGATATAAAATTGTTTCAATTAGAAGTGATCATGGTGGAGAATTCCAAAATGAAGATTTTGAAAAATTCTATGAGGAAAATGGAATTTGTAACGCCTCATTTTACTCTCTCATGTTTGATTGATTTTAGGTGAAATCTCGTTTCCACTTTGTATTAGAATTATCTTAGTTATAAATTTCATGAAAAATTTCTTTCTTCTTGCTTCGATTTTACAATTCAGTCGTAACATAAACGATTCTTCCTCACCACAGTTGATTTATAATAAGAATACAGTCCATGATACAGTCCCAAATATAGTGTTCAAAATAATATATAGATGACCTAGTACAAATTACATGCAAATAGAAAATTACAAATCACAGCATACAGTCCATTAAAACTTTCTCATCACATCTTCTTCAATATCATCTACAGCTTATGCTTTCCTGTTCCTCTGCTCGCCCAAATAAATTGGGGTCATCACAAGTGTCAACCACAGACACAAAATAGGGTAAGTTTATGACAACCACAATTTGAATAAAACATATATAAACACAGATGATCAAAACCTCAATCATAAAATAGGATGCAACTTCAAATCAAACGACACATACAACATACAGAATCATCATACAACATACTCATCATGTAATGCATGTGATGCATGCTTATCTTCTTTATATGATGCATGATTTTCCCAACATCTCATCATCACATGGCCATAGTCAAGATAGCCCCATCCCAGTGGCACATAACTGATCCATTCAGTCGGGGTAGCGCAGTGGCGCATAGGAATGTCACCTCCACCTATGTGATCATCATGGTGGTGTGGTCCTCACTGATACAATCTACCCCCAAGTTCAGAACATCTCACATATGAACGCATGGACTCAGTCCAGCTATCTGACAAACAACTTCACGGCTTAAACCCCGCAGGGCATATGCATATGAAAATGCATGAATGATTCTCTTTCATCACATATTTAATCATTATTCTTCTCTTCCTCTCATATCACATACACCTCAAAGCTCAACATCTTTGACAACTCATGGCATATGCTTTTTAAACAAAATGTAAAGCTTCTTTCAATCATCACATAAAGCTTTACACAACAGCTAAGCATACAACCATAGTTCAACTCCATAAATTCTTCACAGATAAGCCATAAAACTCAACCACTTATTTGATCACAAAGTTTCAACCAAACTTTTGGAAACCATAAATAATCATAGCACACTTAACAACACAAGGATTCCAACACTTCATCATCAACTTAGTACACATCTTAACTCATATCGCATCATCAAAATCATAAAACCACCAAACAACATGTTAACTTTATTCACAGTATATAGAATCACTCAACAACACATAAGCTTTGTATATTTCAACTTCACAACACATGCACCCTTTCTAACAATAACACCAAACTTCATAAAACCATGCCCAAACCACACGGATTCTACCTCCTAACCATTTTTATTTCTTTGGAACATTTCATTGAACACGTGGTGTGCTTTCATGGAAACACTCAACAACACATAGAATATTACCTAACATTTATTAAATCATTCAACCATACAAATATAATTCAAATCCAACAACAAAGATTCAAACAAACAACTTTTGAACATATTTTATTTATTGTAACAAATTATCAAACACATGATGCGCAATCTTGCATTCATAGAATACTTTTAAAGAAAACTACTTAAACATTATTCTTTATAAAGTTTCACATTATTCTAAGATTTAATAGACATATTTCCAACCAATTTCTTTCATCAAATTATATATATACTTAAGAAAACATAGGAAAATTTCGGCCAACATTAAATTTATAACAACATATTCTATTAGACAACTATAATTTTAAACAACTTATTTTCTTAAAGATAGCCATACTACTTCTACTTTTTAATCACTTTTAACTTTCATCCATTAAATTAGATTTAAGTTATTTATCCAATAGTCATTTGTTAAACTAAACCAAGTTACTTAATCAAATAACCAATTAAGCTCTTCGAGACAATTCATCAAACACCTAACATGCAAAGCTTAGTTTCTTATGAAAACAAGTAAGGATTCTCATATAATTAATATTCAAACTTGGCTTATCATAAACTTCCCCATACCTTGCTTTCCTCTCAAATTCTTGGACAGCCCTTGCTCCTAATACTCCTAGATCTTCACGTGGACTTCCAAGCATGTAGGCCTTAGTTTTGTTTCAGGTAAAAGGTGATTTAGAAAGGAATAAAATGGAAAGGCTTTTGGAATGAATTTTGCACGGCTAAGCTCTCTTAGAGCTGCCCAAATTCTGGTCCCATACCTTTTTATAGGGTGACTAATGCTTGATTTTTGTTACAAATATCCAAGGTTAGCTTTCTACTTGGTTTGCTCTCATTGGCTAGCCATTTCTTATCTTCCAAGTGACCAACTTCTTGATTCTTCTACACCATTCTCCCTTTTTGCACGTAGACTTCCTTGGCTTGGAGAGCAATTCTCAATTGCTTCTTTGCTTCCACGTTGGAATGGCTAGCTTTTGGTTAAAAATCTACAATTATCTTCTTAAGCCATCATTGCTTGACTTTCCACTAGTTTCCTTTCTATTGGCTATTATTTCTCCACTTTCCAAGTGTCCAATTTCCATATTCTTCTTCATTCCTCTTCATTCTCACGTGGATTGCTAGGCTTCTAGGGAAAGTTTTACCAATTTTCCTTCCTTTTACGTTTTTGTGTTTTTTTCTTCATTCTTGAAAACCCCGTTTCTGTAAAATAATGATTCCTGATTCGTTAGCCGTTGGATCTTATTACAATTTTAAAGGTATACTCCTATCTCACATCTCTAACTTTTGACCGTTGGGATTTTTGAAATAATGCCTAGAACTGTCTACGAGTTCAAAGGAGTCAAGAGGAAGTTTATTTCAAAAAATCTTCTTAATTCATTATTACCTTACTTTACAAATGGACCAATGGCATGTATCCTAGCCTTTCAAACATCCATGTGTCCATTCTTGAAGTTTTTTAAATTTTTTCTCCATTGATCTTGCATCATATGGTCAAGGATTTATCTAGAAATCCAAATAAATCCAATTTTCCTTTATTACCTATAATAACTAGATCCTAATTTCGTATTGGTCCATTTTGCCTTGAATGATTAAAATTACTAAATTAAATCATTTAGAACACTTATTCTTCCCATAATTAAGAGAAAATTCTATAGATTATGTCCATCTTTTTCTTATAATTTTCTGATACTCGAGGTAGTCTACATTAAGCTTTTTTCAAAATATCTTCCAAAATTCCTAGAAATTATAGTTTATAGTTTTCTGCCACCAACCATGCTGATAATTTGGTTATCTAAAAGTATTTTATCCAATACTCAGGTTCCCAAAAATTTCTAAAGTCATCTAGTCATTTTTGACCTAAAGGGCATTTTGGTAATTTCACCACTCACCCTAGGGGTATAATCGTCATTTCTAAGAAAATGTTCAGGGCATCTCTGTAATTGTCACCCGAAGGGTATTTTTGGTCATTTCCAAAACATCCAAGGGTATTTATATAATTTCCTCCTTAAAATATCTTACTAAAATACCTATGGGTAGTTTGGTCATTTTTGAAATGTCCAAGGGTATTTTCGTCATTTCCCTCAAATCTTTTTGTGCTGCCTCTAATTAACATTTTACCCAAGTAATTCGAATATAGATCATCAATTGGTTGTAGTTCTTAAAATTTTGGTGTGTTACAAAATTAACCACTACTTTTCAGCTTCAAGAACACCTCAACAAAATAGTGTTGTGGAGAGGAAAAACAGATCACTTGAAGAAGGTGCTAGGACACTTCTAAATGAAACAAATTTACCCAAATATTTTTGGGCTGATGCTGTTAACACAGTTTGCTATACCTTAAATAGACTTCTCATAAGACCTATTTTGAAGAAAACTCCTTATGAGTTGTATAAAGGAAGAAAGCCCCATGTTTCTCACTTAAGAACATTTGGCTATAAATGCTTTGTTTTAAATAATGGAAAGGAATCACTTGGGAAGTTTGATGCAAAAGCTGATGAAGCTATCTTTCTTGGATATTCATTACAAATCAAGGCATATAGAGTTTTCAATAAAAGAACGATGTGCATAGAGGAATCTATCCATGTAATTTGTGATGAATCTAACCCCTCAAAAGAGGAAAAAGCTTGTGATGATGATGCAGGAAATGTAGGGCAGAATATTCAACTTGAGAAGATGTCTATCAGTGAGAAAAATAAACCAAGTGCTGAAGAAGGTTCATCAACACCAAAACAATTGCCTAAGGAGTAGAGAACTACAAGAGATCTTTCACTAGATAACATCATTGGTGAAGTATCAAAGTAAGTCTCTACTAGATCCTCACTTAGAAATTTATGTTGTGACATGACTTTTGTTTCTCAAATTGAACCAAAAGATATCAATCATACTTTACAAGATGAACATTGGATGCATGCCATGCATGAAGAAGAGTTAAATCAATTTAAAAGGAATGAAGTTTGGGAACTTGTTCCTAGACCTCCATCCATTAAGCCTATTGGTACAAAATGGGTATTTAGAAATAAGATGGATGAAAGTGGAATTATAGTCAGAAATAAAGCTAGATTGGTTGCAAAAGGTTACAACCAAGAGGAAGGTATTGACTATGAGGAAACTTATGCTCTAGTAGCAAGGTTAGAGGCTATTAGGTTGCTACTTGCTTATGCATGCATAATGGGTTTTAAACTTTTTCAAATGGATGTCAAAAGTGCATTTTTAAATGGCTATATTGAGGAGGATATTTATGTTGAACAACCTCCAGGATTTTCTGATTTTCAGCATCCTAATCATGTTTTCAAACTTAAGAAAGCCCTTTATGGTCTGGAACAAGCACCTAGATCATGGTATGAACGGTTGAGTAAGTTTCTACTTCATCAATCTTTTGTAAGGGGCAATGTTGATAAAACCTTGTTCATCAAAAGGCAAAAGAATGATATTCTATTGGTTCAAATATATGTTGATGATATTATTTTTGGCTCAACTAATCAAAAACTTTGTAAAGAATTTTCTACAGCTATGGAACATGAGTTTGAGATGTCTATGATGGGGGAGCTAACATTCTTCCTAGGATTACAAGTTAAACAATTGAAGAATGGAACTTTTCTCAATCAATCTAAGTATTGCCTTGAAGTAATCAAGAAGTTTGAAATGGATAAAAGCAAAGATGTTGCAACACCCATGGCAACTTCAACCTATCTTGATTCAGATGAAAAAGGAAAGAAAGTGGATGAATCCAAGTATAGAGGAATGATTGGTTCATTACTCTACTTGACAGCTAGTAGACCGGATATTATGTTAAGTGTTTGTTTGTGTGCAAGATATCAAGCAAACCCAAGAGAGTCTCATGTTACAGCTATAAAGAGGATCATCAAGTATCTCAAGGCAACACCCAAAGTTGGGCTTTGGTATCCTAGAGATGCATCTATAAATATTATTGGTTATTCTGATTCAGATTTTGCAGGATGTAAGCTTGATAGAAAGAGCACTAGTGGAACTTTTCATCTCCTTGGAAGCTCACTCATTTCTTGGCATTGCAAGAAACAAGCATGTGTAGCTTTATCCACTGCAGAAGCTGAGTACATATCAGCTGGTAGTTGCTGTGCACAAAGTATATGGCTCAAGCAACAACTACAAGACTATAGAGTTGATTTAAAGGAGATCCCACTGCTGTGTGATAACACAAGTGCCATCAACATTTCAAAGAATCTTGTGATGCATTCAAGGACCAAGCATATTGAGATTAGGCATCATTTTATAAGAGATCATGTGCAGAAAGGTAACATAAAGGTAGAGTTTATTGATACACATCATCAACTTGCTGATATATTCACAAAACCTCTGCCTAAGGATAAATTTTATACTCTTACAAACATGCTAGGAATCCTTGATGAACATAATATATGCTAGCTTGTTTGCTATATGATTCATGTACTATGTGAAATGCCTCTGACCATTATCATTGCTGAAATTATATGGAAAGTTGTATCATTATTAGAATGTCATGTGCCTATGAATAAAAAGCTATATCAGAAGTTAAAAGATATTTGTTTTTCTGCTACTCGTGCTGTAATAATCGATTAAGGCTCGGAATAATCGATTAAATTCATTAAAAGTAGAAGTTAGTATGAAAATTAGACTTATGTAATCGATTACATCTATGTCGTAATCGATTACGCTTCATAAATGAAAAATTATGTTCTCCTGCAATAATCGATTACCTATCGGGTTAATCGATTAAAATGTTCATATCTATGTTTGAATTGCCATTCTTAAGTAAATAATCAATTACATAAGCAATATAATCGATTACTGTTCATCTTCAACCTCTGGAAATCACTATTATAATCGATTACATCACGGATTAATCGATTACACTGTGTAAACTTTGTAATACTTGCTCTGGAATAATCGATTACATAAGGATATAATCGATTATTTAAGCTGTTATATGTTTTCTGACAGGTTTTTGGGATTTCGTAACTGCCCTATCACCTGGATTTTATGCCTTAAACCTCCATTAACTTGCATTAACTGCTTATAACAGCTATATTTTTCAAATTCCAATCATTTTGTGCTTAATCTATACCTATAAATAACAGCTTAGTGAATAAATTTTTCTTTGCACCAAAATCATTCTCTCTTGCATTCTCTTCTGTGTCTGAGTTTGTCACTCTCATTCCTCCCTCTGTTCTTGCTCTGATACTATCATTTGTGTCTTGATACCATACTCCTCTCTGTTTCATTCAAAATGTCTGCACCAAAAAGAGTTAGAACAGGCAAGAGAAAGTTAGGTGAGTCATCCTTAAACCCCCAACCCCAACCTCCACCTGATAGGTTGAGTCTTTGGTTCACCAAAGAGGCAGATAAAATGCACTATCTGCAGTTTAATGCTACTAAGGCTATGTGTTCACCTAAATATATTAGCCTAGACTGGTTTATCCAAGAAGGATTTATTTTTCCTGCCTTATTAGAAACCCAAGGCCTTAGGAGGTTCATGGAGATGAAGGATACCTATTACCCTGATCTTGTTAGAGTCTTCTACACTTGTGGAAGAGGCTCTATGGATGGCCAATACTTCAAATCCACAGTTAAGGGAGTAGAAATGCTGATAACCCCTGAGATTTGGGAGACTATTGCTGGGGTTGTGAATGATGGGGAGAGGAAGTTTGAGGAGACCCCAGGTGGCTACACAAAAATTGGAACCTATAGAGAGTCCCTAACTGACCCCAACCAACCAATTCGGAATAGGTTGAGCACTGGTCCTATGGCACCAGAAAACAGGCTCCTACACTACCTTATCACATATATTCTAACTCCAAGGGCAACTAATCATGCCCAAGCCACTGATGAGGACCTACAACTCATGTATGGTCTCATCAATTCCATTCCTATGAACTGGGTTCTCATATTCCAGAAAATTATGATGAAGTCTAAGAGGCTTGTCAACTATCCATTCCCCTATCCAGTCTTAGTCTCTAGATTTATTGATCATTTTGGCATTGATGTGTCAAATGAAGTGGTGGATAACACCAACTCCTCCAACAGCCTGATCCAAGAGAAGCATCTTTCTAAACTTGGCCTGCACAAGACCCCAGATGGCTAGGTAATGGGACAGCAACCACAGCAAGGGCCTCAGCAACAAGAACCATTTGTTGCTGATAATGAAGATGTGGCTGGTTCTAGTGAAGGAGATCAATCTGAACAGCCCCTCCACACTCAATTTGAAGCTTTGATGCTGGTCAAGATGGATGGCCTCTTGCAAATGCAACATGACTTCAAAGCTGAAGTCCAAGGCTCATTCAGAGAGACTAATGAGAGGTTTGATGACATTGAAGCTACTCTCAGAAGATGAAGAATCTGTAGAGTTTTAAGCCTTAGTTTTCCATGTTTTATGTCTTAGTTTTTTAAGTTTCAATGTACTCTGTTTTTTATTTCTTATTTAAGCCTTATAATGTACTCCTCAGTTTCAATTAATGCAAAATTATGCCTTCTATTCACTGTTTATCCGCCATGCATTACATTTTTGTCTTTAAAAAGCCAAATAGGGGGAGAATAATTGAAAATCAAGTGAAAACTAGAGTGCTCTGCATCATACTCTGTTTGCCCCTATTTTTCGTGCCATTTTTTAACAGAAATTTCAGTTGCATGATTTGAAAATTTTAGGGGGAGTTAAGTGCTGAAACTGATTGCTATAAACAAATATATGTTAGGATTAAATGTTGTGCTAATAACAGATGTCTTCAAACACTTGTTCTTGCAAAGGATTGTAAATTTTTAGGTGTTAAGCAAAGTGCATAAATGGTATGAAGCTTTTCCATTCAATCACAAAGACCCATTGCTTTTCAATTTGAAATTTGGCATGTTTAAAGCCAAAAAGGGGAGATTGTTGATTTGAGGGGAAGCTACATGAAGATTACATGAAGATCAAGCAATGTGAAGTCTTGGATGAAGTTTTGGCTTTCAACATGCATGAAGCCTTGAAGATGAAAGTTTGTGCTTAAATGTAAAAGGATTGAAAGCATTCTGATGATCCAAGCTTTGCATGCATACCTTTCATACTCATTTTAAGCATTGTATCATATAAGCTTTAAGTAATTGCTTTGGAACTTAAGAAAAAGCTAAGTCTTTTGAAAAAAAAAATAGTATAAAGCCGGATTAATCGATTACTACCTTAACAGAATCGATTATTTTGTTCATCAAGCTTTCTGGAAAATCATCATGAACACTTTAATCGATTACCTCATCGGATTAATCGATTACTTGAACCTTAGTATACTTGGAATTTGGCTGAGTGACTGGTTTAATCGATTACCACATAGCCGTAATCGATTACATGCTTGTTTTGAAAATATAGTCACGCTGCCTTGATCGATTACTGAAAAACAAAGGAACACTTCAAACAACCAAGAGGGGGGTGAATTGGTTGAAAACTTGTCCAAATAAAATTTTCACATCAGAGTTATAAGCCACAAGATCTTTATCACAATTAAAAAATCAATTTTCAGATTCAAAACAAATCTTTAAAACAAAATTAGTGTTCAATCAACCTTCCCTTTTTATGAGCAACAGAAAATAGAGTATTTCAAAACTTGTGTAATGATATTGATTCACAAACAAGGTAATTCGAAATTGAACTGAAAGATTAAAGAA
>PYAF01006014.1:176387-205009 GCA_007407185.1 Glycine tomentella | reverse complement strand
ACACTAGAGAGGAGTTCCACTATTGCAATAATATCTTTACAAGCAATGTTACAAGCCTCTTTCCTTCAACCCTAGAAGAAATTCAGAAATCTAAAACACTATTAGATTCTTAGAGACCAACCCTTCACCTTGAGAACCCTACTCAAGTGAATCCTACAGAGAAACCCTATCTCTTTGCTTGCAAGAAACAAATTACAACGGAAAATACTTTTCCCAATTTACAAAGAAATTGTTTTACACAATCAATAGCCAAGAAAAGATATCACCTGATAATCCATTGATGAATGAATATGAATGAATCACAAATGAGTATGCAGATTAACACCACAGATATGCAGCTTTTCTTGAGACTTGATTGCAAGATGAACCTTCAGTTTATGATCCTAACTCCCATATGAATCAAATGAAGTTTCTATGCGTTTTTCTATCACATATGAATGTTCAGCACTTTTGTGATCTAAAATTTCAATAGCACATGAATTCTAGCTTTGTTCTATGTTCTTTATTCGTCTTTTTTCAGTTCAGTCACAGACTTCTATTTATAACAGTTATTTAACTGAAAATAATCGATTAAGTAGGCTCTAATAATCGATTGTTTATCATTTGTAATCGATTAAATCAAGATGGTAATCGATTAAAAAGCTTATAAAATGTTTAGAGTTCCAAGAACGAGTTATTTAATCGATTATTCCGATACGTAATCGATTAAGACAGAGACTCATGTTTTTCCAATTTGTACAATGTAATCGATTAATAACATACTGTAATCAATTAAAATGTTTATGAGCTTTTCTGGGTTTAGACAAGGATCAATATAATCGATTATTCCGTGAAGTAATCGATTAAGACAGTAAGCATGCATTTTCTGTTCAAGCAAGTAATTGATTAAAACTATATGTAATCGATTAAGACAGTGAGTACCATTTTTTGTCAAAAGCTTGAGTAATCGATTAAAAATATATGTAATCGATTACAATGATCATACTTAGTTTCTAAAGGACACGAAGAACAAAATAATCGATGTTTGACTTCTTGTAATCGATTATTTATGTGTTACTTGATTTTTCCAAAAACATATTTTTCTAAGTGCCTTTCTAATCAAATTCTATTAGTTATTTATTTAATCACATGACCTTATATGAATGAATAATGCATGATACACACACACACATGGATTATCAGATCATATACTTCCCTTTTACATATGATCAAATTGATTCTTCAAGCTTCCTTTTGAGTAACACCATTTGTGCATGTTTGAATGTCCAAAACCTTTGAAGCTTGATTCTTCATTCTTGATATTTGGCTTCACTAGAATCAACAATTACCACTTCTTGTAATTGATTATTTAGTTCACTTCATGTTTTGCATTCACGCTATCTTAATCGATTACCAATAATTGTAATCGATTATATTACAAAAACATGATTTTTGACATGGTCTGGCTTAATCGATTATTGTGGACTGTAATCGATTATTTTACTTAAACATGATTTTTTGCTCAGTCTGCTTTAATCGATTACACGTCGGCTTAATCGATTATTTGACCCGTTAACTGAAATCAAGAACTTACCAAGAACGTTTTAATCGATTACAAGAGCCTGTGGAGCGCTTTTAATTGAATAATTCAGTTACGAATTTCAGTATAAATAAGACCCTTGCCTTATGTGATCAATAACTGAGAGAATTAAGTATAGAACTTATATTTTCGAATTCTGAGCATTGAAAAAGCTTTCTGAGGATTCACAAAGGCATTCTTCTGGGTTCATAGGCTCTTGCTTCCATTGATTCATCTATGGGTCACTAAGATTCTAGTGAAGCAAGGCAATCTTTCACAAAGGCTAAGGAAAACTGATTCTGCATAACTGTTTCTGCATTCAACCTGAGATTTTCATTATTATGCATTTCATTCTTGGATCATCAGGTGAATTCTTTCCTTAATCTTTGTGGGTGTAAATTTTTCTGTTGTAACTTTGATTTGGTTGATTCTATTGTAAGTGGGTTTTCTTGCAAGAGGAGATAGTGTTTCTCCAAGGACAGCTGAGTAGTGTTCTCAGTGTGGGTGTGGCTTCTAAGGATCTAATAGGGTTTTAGATCTCTGAACTTCATCTAGGGTTGATGAAGAAAAGCTTGTAATTGCTTGTAAGATTAATATTTGCAATAGTGGAACTCTACTCTAGTGTTGAGTAGAAGAAACTGGATGTAGCCTCATAGGGTTTGAGGTGAACCAGTATAAATCTTGTGTGTGCTTTCTTATTCTGCAAATTTAATTGTTTTTCTTGTGAATTCTGTTTATATGTTGGTTCTTGAGGCATTACAAGTCTTGGATTGATCTTGGATAAAGATTCTTGATTGGTTTTGTGATAAAGATCCAAAGGGCAAATAAACTATGATTTTTGAAACTCTGATTGTTCTTCAAAGAAATTTTTAAATTGCCAAGACTAACCAATTCACCCCCCCTCTTGGTTAAGTGTGAAGTGTTCCTTATTTTCACAAAAAGAACCTTATGCATGGAAGAATCAGTACATGTTATTTGTGATGAATCTAATCCCTTCAAAGAGGAAAAGAAGTGTGATATTGATACAGGTCCTTTGGAGGAGTTCATTTAACTTAATGATTCAATAGATAAACAAAAGAAAGAACCAATGGTTGAAGCTAAACAATCAACACCAGTCCAAGAGGTAAAAGATTGGAGAACAACAAGAGATCTCTCCCTTGACAATATCATTGGTGAAGTTTCAAAGGGGGTATCTACTAGATGATCATTGAAAAATCTCCGTTGTAACATGGCTTTTGTTTCACAAATAGTACCTAAGAACATTGATCAAGCCTTAATTGATGAACATTGGATGCATGCCATGCATGATGAATTGGATTAATTTAAGAGAAATGAAGTTTGGGAACTTGTTCCTTGATCATCTTCTCTAAAACCTATTGGCACTAAATGGGTTTTTAGAAACAAACTTGATGAGAGTGGAATCATAGTCAGAAACAAAGCTAGATTGGTTGCAAAAGGTTACAACCAAGAGGAAGGCATTGACTATGAGGAAACCAATACACCAGCTACAAGATTGGAAGCCATTAGGTTATTACTTGCATATGCATGTTTAATAGATTTTAAACTTTTTCAAATGGATGTTAAAAGTGCTTTCTTAAATATTGAGGAGGAAATCTATGTGGAGGAACATGTTGATAAAAAGGCAAAGCAATGATATCTTATTAGTTCAAGTATATATTGATGATATAATTTTTGGTTTAACTAATCAATTGTTGTGCAAAGAATTTACTATCTCTATGTAGAGTAAGTTTGAAATGTCAACGATGGGGGAGTTAACATTCTTTCTTGGACTTCAAGTGAAGCAAATGAAGAATGGGACATTTCTAAATCAAACCAAGTACTGCCTTGAAGTGATCAAAAAGTTTGAAATGGATAAAAGCAAAGATGCTGCAACCCCAATGGCAACATCAACTTATCTTGATTCAGATGAAAAAGGAAAGAAAGTTGATGTGTCAAGATTTAGAGGAATGATAGGATCTTTATTGTATTTGGTAGCTAGTAAACCAGATATTATGTTGAGTGTGTGTTTGTGTGCAAGATATCAAGCAAATCCCAAAGAATCACACCTCACTCTAGTCAAAAGGATCCTCAAATATCTTAAATCAACACCAAAAGTTGGTCTTTGGTATCCTAAAGGTGCATCACTTAATTTAGTAGGATATTTCGATTCTGACTTTGCAGGGTGCAAATTGGATAGAAAAAGAATTAGTGGAACTTGTCACCTACTAGGTAGCTCACTAATATCTTGGCATTGCAAGAAGCAATCTTGTGTTGCTTTATCAACAGCTGAAGCTGAGTACATCTCTGCTGGAAGTTGATGTGCTCAAAACCTTTGGTTAAAACAACAATTACAAGATTTGGTGTAGAATTAAAAGAAATACCTCTGCTATGTGACAACACAAGTGCCATCAACATTTCCAAGAATCCAATAATGCACTCAAAGACCAAACACATTGAGATAAGACATAATTTCCTTAGAGATCACATCCAAAAAGGTAACATTAAAATTGACTTCATTGATACTCACAATCAATTGGCTGATATATTCACTAAACCTTTGGCTAGAGATAAATTCTATACTCTTAGAAATATGCTAGGTATCCTTGATGAGTCTAACATTTGCTTGCATGCTTGCTTTCTGCTTATCTATTGGAAATAGCTTCTTACTTGATTAATCATCACATGTGCTTACAAAATTTGAAATTATGTTGCATAAATACTGTATATTCTGATATTGCTACTGGAATGATCAATTAAAGCACTTATTAATTGATTAAATGAACTTGAAACATTGTTAAGAATGAAATTTTTGCTTATCTAGTCGATTACACAACCAAGATAATCAATTATTCTTCATAGGAAATAATCCCTGAAAATGAATTTCTCTAGAATAATCGATTAAGCCATTGGATTAATCGATTACTCAGCCTAAAAATTCTCTTACGGAAATTCAATTCACTGGAATAATCGATTATAGTGAATGGTAATCGATTAAATTGATTGAAAAATTGTTTGAAACTCGAATTCTCTTTGTAATAATCGATTACTTGTCGAAATAATCAATTACATCTTCTGTAGAAACTGATTTGGCTTACGAATTAATCGATTACACAAGAATATAATCAATTATTCATGGAGTTACTATAGCATCTACAAGATTTTCTTGGAATTTGTAACTGTCCAATTGCCACCTAATTCAAATTTGAATCTTCTGTGCTTTAAAGTTAGTGGGTTAATTCGAAATAATTGTTACTCATGTCAAATTTGAACTTTGGAACCCAAAATCTTCTATAAATACAACCTATGTTAAAGGAAGCAATCACATCATTATCATCTTCAATCTTAAGCATTACTATGTTTCTCTTTCTTTCCTTTGAGCCCAGAAACTCTGTCCAATAGCCTTTCCTCCCACATTCACTATGTCTGCACCTAAGAGATCCAAATCCTCTAAGAGAAAAAGTGTTGAAACCTCTAACCCTGCTGTTAATAGGTTAGATCATTGGTTTCCTGCTGAGAGAGACAAAATGACCTACCTTCAGTTTAATGCCACCAAACTCATTTGTCCTCCAAAACACCTTGACCTTGACTGATTTATTAGAGAAGGTTTTCAATTCCCTGCTATGATTGAAACCCAGGGATTGAAAAGGTTTGTTCAGATAAAGGATACCTTTTACCCTGAATTGGTGAAGGTGTTCTACACCTGTGCTAAGGCTTCTATGGATGGGACACTCTTGTCCCAAGTTAATGGAGTAGCCATGGAAACTACTCTTGAAGTCTGGGAAGCTGTTGCTAGTATTTCCTTTGAAGGTGAAAGGAAATTTAAAGAAGAGGCTAGAGGTTATAATAGGGTGGAAACCTATAGGGGGATGCTTCTTGACCCTCAAATGAGGCTGAAGCTTAGGTTAAGCACTGGCCCAATGACTCATGAAGATAGACTTCTTCATTACATAATCTCCTATATCTTGACCCCTAGATCTAGTAATCATGCCCAAGCCACTGATGATGACATACAAAAGATTGATGAATTATCCTTTTCCATATGTTGTTCTTGTTTCCAGATTTATTGATTACTTCAATATAGATGTCTCTAATGAGGTTGTTGACAACACAAACTCTAGCAATAGCCTCATCAAAGAGAAACATCTTACAAAGCTTGTGATGGTCAATACCCCTTATGGATGGCAAATGGCTGGCCAACAAATCCCAGCTGTTGGAAATGAAGAAGAAGCAGAAGATGAAGGCCCTGCTCAACCTTCTTATAGTCCATTTGAATCTCTCATGATTCAAAAGATGGATGCCTTATTGTCATTACATCATGAGCACAGGGCTGAAACTAATTCATCTTTGGAAGAGATGAAATCTAGGCTAGAAAACATAGAAGCTTGGCTTGTCCTTGATGATTTTGATAAATTAGCTTAGGTTTCTTGTATTTCCTGTTACTGCTATACTCTGTTTTTTTTTTCTTCTAATTAATGTACTGTCTTTCCCTTTCCATTAATGAAATTTAAATTTCTCCTTCCCATCATTTGCTATGCTATCTTTTTGTCTTTCATAAGCCAAATAGGGGGAGAAAAACTGATTGATATCTAAAGAGCAAACTCCGTTTTGTTCTCTGTTTTGCTCTGTTTTCTGTTGTGTTTTTTTTTTACAAATTAAAAACTGACAAAGTTATCTAAGTCAGAGGGAGCAATCTAATGAAAGTAAATGATCAATGTTTATGCAAGCATATTTCTTAACACTTGTTCTTGGCAAAGAGGCTAATTTGTTTTCAGGTTAACAAAGTTCAAGACTTCTATTTTTTTTTCATCCCTCAATGTACTTCAAAATCCAAACACATGGTCAATCAATATTTGACATGTTCAAAGCCAAAAAGGGGGAGACTGTTGGATATAGGGGGAGCAACAAGAAGAATGAAGCTTATGATTTAGAAGAAAGTTTTGAGCTTTTCACATGCCTTGAAGATTGTAATTCAAATGAAGTGTATGAGAGGCCAATCTTTTGATCCTTGCATTGCATGCACATAATCATTTACTTGCTTAAATGTTTTCATTAAAGTATCAAAGCTATTCACATTTTAAAAAGGAACTAAATGGGTAATGTTTTTGTAAAAATGTAATCTTACTGCTCTAATCGACTACACAATAGTATAATCTATTATTTGCTTTGTTTTAAATCTGGAAAAGCTTTGATGAACATATTAATCGATTACATAGTGTAAATGAAAGTTATGCATTGCTGCTTTAATCGATTACTATTAATCATAATCGATTACATAAGCTTTTTAGAAAAACATGCTTCACTGCTTTAATCGATTACCATAAATTGTAATCGATTACACAAGCTGCTTCAGAAATAAAACTTCACTGATTTAATTGATTACAACTTGGGTTAATCAATTATTTTGTTCATTGTAAAACCTAGAATGAAGCCTTGAACACTTTAATCGATTAAGTGATAATTTAATCGATTACATTATCATTTTAATCGATTATTTGGCGCTTGTAGTCGATTACAGTCTGTTACAAAAAGCTGTTATAAATAGGAAGAAGGTTTGTCTTGGGTTAATGAAAATAAAATGAACACTTATGCAAATAACCAAGAGGGGGGTGAATTGGTTTTACCTCAAAGTTTTTAAAATTTAAAACAAATTTTAAATATAGCAGAAGACTTTGAAAGAAGGATCGTATCTTAACCAATTAAGAAATCTATCTTTTGAAATCAACTTTTATCTCAATCAACCCACTCTTGAGCTTCAACCAATCTTGTGATGTGAATAAATAATACTTCAAGAACAATATGAATATGAACAAAAAAATACAATTATACACAAGATTTATACTGGTTCACCTCTTAACCCCGGAGGCTACATCCAGTTTTACTTCTAATCAGCCTTGATTAGAGTTTCCACTATAACAAAATGAATATCTTTACAAGCTGACATAGATCTCTTTTACCCACCGTAGGTAAAATTCAAAATCTAAACCTATAGACTTCTTAAAACATCTAAGAACCAGAGATCCCCTCTCTGTTCTACCCACTAGAAACCTATCTAGCAATGCTTTAAAGATACAAATTGTTATATGAACAAACAACAACAAAACAATCAATTTCTAAACAATACAATCAATGAAATTGATTCAAGAAAGATATCACCTGACTATCCTCAGTGAAATGAACGAATTTAAATGATCAAACCAGATTAAGAATGAATGTCATGATCTTTCTTGATGAAGTTTTTTGACAAATAATGCTCCAACACAAGCTTCTCATGAAAAAAGTGACTCAACAAATGAGATTCTTCATGGTTCTTGAAAGTATTATGAATGAATGGTTCTAATGTGTCTTGGTGCTTTTGAAATCTCTACAGAGTGTTTTACAAGGCTTTCTTCAAAAACTCATAAAATCTTATTTCACTTAATGAACTACATCTATTTATAAAAAAACATAATTAACAGCCTATAATCGATTATTCCATAAGTGTAATCGATTATTTTAACTAATATAATCGATTAAAGTTCCAAAATAATCGATTAAAGTGTTCATCTGAAATCAGGAAAAATCTCAAGAACAAATAACAGATTAACTCATGTCGTAATCGATTATTCCAGGAGATATGGATTTTCTGAAACACTGATGTAATAAATTAACGCTCAAATAATTGATTATCACAGGAAGTGTGAAAAAATCATCAATGCATATTTAATCGATTACAACAATCTGGTAATCGATTAAACCAGATAAAATTTCATCTGAAAATTATGCAGATGCACATATAATCGATTAATCCGTCAAGTAATCGATTATCGCAGAACGACTTAACAAAGTCAGCCTAATATAATCAATTACAAGAATTTGGTAATCGATTAAAGTGTTCATATGATAATATGTTGTTCTGTAAACATGCAATTAATCGATTAAATATGATCAGTAATCGATTAAAACAGTGAAAAACACTTTTTGTGAAAACTTCAATGCTTTAATGTCATGCCAAATGATTCATGTGTTTTATGTGACCTGATCATGAATTAATAAGCGAATGTATGCATGACTTAATCAACCTATGTGAGGAATAAGAGATTTTATCTTTCTTGAACCAAGCTTTTGAACAAAATACACATGCCATCAATTTGAGTGGGCATGTAAAATCAAAACTTATGATTATCTAGACTTGATTCTCCATGATCTTCCTCAACATATTCTTCATCATATCTAACAATTAAAACTTGAATACTTCGAATTTTCTGAATATACACAAGCCTTCTCAAAGTTAAAAAGTGATTTTCTGGGTTAACTAAGTTCTTCTCCCACTCTTCAATATTCATGGGTATTGAATGATTTCTTGGGCAAGAGCTTTGAAAGAAGTTTTGGAGAGCATGTTCTGAAATTCTTTTTCTGCAAGTCAACTCTGATTGGTAACTCACATGCATTCATATTCATTGGATCATCAGGTTGTTTCTCTCCATTATCTTTGGTTGTAAATTCTTTTTTTTTAATTTTTGTTATTTGATGCTATTGTAAAAGGTTCTTTGAAGCTTATGCTAGAGTAGGGTTCTCTAGGGAAGAACATAGTGTTCTCTGGTTCTTGTTCACTAGAAGTCTAATAGGGTTTTAGATTTCTATTCTTTATCTAGGGTTGATAAAGAGAGTTTGTTATTAAGCTTGTAAGAACTGAAATTTATAATAGTGGAACTCTAATATAGTGTTGATTAGAAGAAACTAGATGTAGCTTCTTTTGAGAAGTGAACCAGTATAAATGCTTGGGTTGTTTTTCTATTCCTTTATCTCTATTAGTTATCTTATTCATTTGTTCTTGGTACTATTATCATTACTCAACAACGTTTGTTTTGAGATATTGATTTCTTGTGCTAAGTGATTTGATTGATTAAAAGCATTCTTGGTTAAAAAGTGATTAAGATCCTTTGACTCTGATTTTATAAATAAATTTTTAAAATACTAAGTTTAAACCAATTCACCCCTTTTTGGTTATTGTGGTATTCTTATTGTTTTCGTGAGTCAGGTGCATGCACCATTCTATGTATGATTGTTTGAGTTGTGAAATATATTGGATGATTGGTTTGTTGAGTATGTATTGGAATCATGGATTTTTGTTAGTGATTGTGGTGGGTAATGTTGTTTCCATTCCAATTGTTGTTACTTGATGCCTGTTGGTTTTATATAATAAACTCACCCTTGCATTTGTTGTACCATGTGGTTGGTACCTGTGATGATCGCGAACTTTCGTTCGATTGAGCAAATGAGAAGTAGTAGGTGACCTTGGAGGGAGATCTTCTTTTTGGTTGAAGCCGCCAAGCCGACGTGATGACGTTGGATTTCTTTTTTGAGAAAGAGTTGTGTTTTGTTAATCAACTCTTTCTTAGTTAGTACTTTGACTTTTTGTTAGATATGTAATTTTAGGTGTATATACATGTAAAACTAAAGGAAGTTCTAACATGTGGATGACATGTACCAACTTAATATATATGTACATATGTGTTTAATTATGTAATTGTAATACATGTATGATAATTGTATTATCGCATAAAAATTTACTATCATTTTCATAATCAATTCAATGAAGTTTTCATTAAAAGTTAAATCTTGAGCGGGAAGAGTTGATGATACAGTAGCGACAAGGTGGGTCGTTACATTGTTTACTCCCTAATAGGCCAGCATATAATACTTCACCCATGGAAGCAAAGGAGATTCAAACACAAGTGGATAAACTACTTAACAAGGGGTGGATCGGTGAGAGCATGAGTCCTTGTGCCATGCCAATTATTCTAGTGCCTAAGAAGGAGGGAACATGGTGGATGTGTACTGATTGTAGGTCAATAAACAACATCACCATAAGGTATAGACACTCTATCCCTAGACTTAATGATCTTTTAGATGAATTGCATGGTTCCACTACCTTCTATAAAATTGATCTTAAAAGTGGTTATCATCAAACAAGTATGAGGGAAGGGGATGAATGGAAAACGGATTTCAAAACTAAATTTGGACTTTATGAATGGTAAGTTATGCCTTTTGGTTTGACTAATGCACCTAGTAGCTTTATGGGGCTTATTTATGATGTGCTTAGACACTTTATAGGCAAGTTTGTGATAGTGCACTTTGATGACATTCTTGTTTATAGTGCCAATTTAACTTATCATTTGATGTATGTTAAAAGTGTCTCTGAGGTGCTTAGGAAGGAAAGCTTGTATGGAGCTATTGATAAATGTACCTTTTGCACTTCACAAGTTGTGTTTCTAGATTTTGTAGTAGGTGCTCAAGGAGTCCAAGTGGATCAAGAGAAGGTGAAAGACATCATGGAGTGGCCAACTCCAAAGAGTGTGAATGATGTTAGAAGCTTCCATGGTTTAGCAAGCTTTTATAGGATATCTGTAAAGGACTTGAGTACCATTGCTTATCCTTTGAATGAGTTAATAAATAAAACCGTGAGCTTCTCTTGGAAGCAAGAACATGAAATTGCATTTCAAACAATGAAGGATAAATTGTCTCACGCACGTATTCTTGCATTGCCTAATTTTAATGCTTCTTTTGAATTGGAATGTGATGCATATAATGTAGGCATTGGGGGAGGGGGTTGATTCAAGACAAACATCCAATTGCTTCATTTAGTGAGAAATTGAAAGGTGCATGTTTAAAACTATTCCACTTATGTAAAGAGTTGTATGCACTTGTTAGAGTATTGCAAATTTGGCAACATTATCTTTTACCTAAGAAATTTGTGATCCATAGTGATCATGAGTCTCTTAAATATTTGAAAAGTCAACGCAAGCTCAACAAGAGGCATGTTAAGTGGATTGAATTTATTGAGCAATTTCCTTATGTTATTAAACACAATCAAGGCAAATTGAATGTAGTGGCGGATACCTTATCAAGGAGGCATTGTTTGATTTCCATGCTTGAAACTGTAACACCCCGTAGGCCTCCGGTGCGTTATCATTAATAATATCAGTTAAGCACTTAAATCATTATTTAAAAACTCAGCGGAAGCACAGAATCGCTTTTCTTGATTCATTATGTATGGAATAAAAGCACATCACAGAAAACATACACACAAGTCAGATATTTCACACCCCTGCTGATCCAGTTTCTCATACAGTACACATATAAGCAGATAATCAGAAACATTACAAGTATACTCAGGAGGCACATCATATATCATATCAACATCAGTTCTGTATATACATATATACAACAGTCTCACACCACACCGTGGTGATACAAAAGAATATCTGCCCTCATCGAGGGTATACAAAACTGTACGTAACTCAGGTGTACACACACCAGCCCTTATCAAGGGTACAAAAATAGAATCAAAACAAAACTGAGCCTTCAAGCATACATGTCTCCATTAGGGCCTCCTGCCTTGAGACTGCTCTCCTCTTCCAGAAGAGTCACCTGTAAAGATAAATCCCCAAACGGGGTGAGATACACATCTCAGTAAGCTCAGGGTCCTTGGAGGAATCTCCTCCACCCTGGCCCACTTTCCATGAAACACACATCAGGCAATCACAACAATTGGCCCATTGGCCAGGCCCTCTGGCCCTCATAACAATATGAGCAAGTCATCTTGCTCCATACATGGTGGATATCATCAACGCCTGAAGGATATCATCAACGCCCACATCAGTGTGAGACCGGAAACTCACACCCGTGCCATCCCATTGGGTGCTACCCCTTCGCATGGATGCACGTATATGGTACCTCCGAGAATAGAAGGAGCTGCCTCTACTTCTATCCCCTTGGTCTGTAGGAATCACCGATTCCCTGGGATATCATCAACCTTGAGCCAACCAAACTAGGAGGAAAACCATCTCCTAGGGAGGTCCATATCTATCTATTGGCCAATAGATCTATCACAATCATATCACATAACAGGCACAGATGCACACACATATCATTATGAGGATGCAACAACCAAATGCATGCATCATGAATATGATCACCACTCCCCCGGAGTGTGGTGTGGCAAACCATGTGGGAAATCATCCCCAGGGACACAGAACTTACCTGGCAAAGCCTCGCTCTGCAGTTCTTTCCCTGCTCTGTGGCACCCGCCACCAACACTCTCAGTGTCAAGCCCTAATCAAGGCATATGTAGATTCATATCAAAACCAAACCAACAGGCATTCAATCACAGAACACAGCATACCAGAGTTCCCCTATCCTAGGGTTCAATCAAGCTCAGCCCACACTAGGCTTCTCACAGACCACACAAGGTCAATCAAGGCTGAATACCAAGTATCTGAGTCATCCCAGACTCAAAGCAACCGCATACCTGAGCACAAGCTCTCATCAGCCTATAATTCAATATATCACTAGATCGGTCTAATTCTCAGTCAAGGCACCGTTCATCTAGCCTTTCAGGCTCAGAACAATCACAATCAAGGCTCCTACATGTCATATAATCCACCAGTGACTCATTACATAGCCACATATGCATAACACAGAGCCAAGATTCAAAGTTCACCAAATCAAAAACTGAAAGCTAATCCTTCATCACTACCTCGCTCTAAGCAAGTTTCTCTACAGGACCCCGGGCTAATTCCAGCCCCAGCTCATATGGGTCACTATTCACAGAAAACCCCAAAATCAAAATCAAACGGAGAAACTTGAGTTTCTTACCTCAGTGGCGACCAGAAAGGCTGAAGGACAGCTTCCTCAAGCTCTAGTGTCCGTGCTAAGCCTTGGGTCCTTGCCAAACTCAAGTTCCTGAGCTTTCCTTGAGAAATGGATTCTCACTCAAAGAGGGGTTTTCAGGAGAGGAATGAAGGATTATAGCTTTCTAAGGATTCCTCACAAGTTTAAAGGTCATAAGGAGGTGTTTAGGTCAAGAAAATATGTCCTAGGAAGCTTGGACAAGCAAAAATGGAGGTCTGGACGAAGGAGGAAGAAGAAGGAAGAGAAAATGTTGAGATTTTCGTGCTTTTGGCCTTTTATAGGCCTCTGACGTGCCTTCCACGCTACCAGCGTGACCTCCCACGCTACCAGCATGGAATTCCAGAGAAAAAAGACTTTCTGGAACACTTCCCACGCTACTGGCGTGGCTTTCCAGTGGAAAATAGCTTTCTGGAGCACTTTCCGTGCTACTGGCGTGGCACTCCCACGCTACTGGCTTGGGATTTTTTTTTTTTAAACCATGTTTATTATAGAAACTAAGTTGCTTGGTTTTAATCACATAAAGGAATTGTACTCAAGTGACCATGAGTTCTCTAGTATTTTTGCTTTGTGTGAGAAGGGGGCTCATCAACGGTGTTTTAAATTTTGGCCAGCTCGCCCAGGCGAATTTGGGAAGGCATTTTGGCTCGCCTGGGAGAGTCAAGTCGGTGTTAAATAGTTCAGTAGCATCCAAAATCATGAAAATTGGCCTCCTTGTTCCTCCAAACAGCCACCCCACCTCCCACCATCATCCTCCACCACCCAAGACCACCGGTAACCACCACGAGCTGCCGTTGCTTGCCACGAGACCACGCACGGAGAAAAAAATGTGTTTTTAACTAATGGGATGCGATAAATTTGCTATTGATGGATAACACTATGAATGATGTTGTTGTTGTAATTGATTGGATTTTTGGGAAAAGTCTTAATTACAGAGGAGACTCTGCCCAAAATTTTATAATATGATTTCCTATTTAATTCTTTATTAACATTTTAAATGGGCATAAGAGTGTGATTTCTATATTGTAGTCCTCCTCTATAATTTAGAATTTTTCTAAAATACCAGTCTCGTGGTAATATGGATTGTGGATGAATGAGGTGATATTGATGTCACTGATAATGTTGAAATGAGATGTTATTGATATGTTGGTGATGATTGAATGAGATAATGATGATGTGTTTGATGATGTACAAATAATATAATGATGATGTGGTTTATGATGTATAAATGAGATGATGATGAAATAGATGTTGATATTGAAATGAGATGAATTTGATATATATGATGATGATATTGAGATGAGGTGATGTGTATGTACATTGATACCCATGGGGGGTGCATGACCGGTCATCCTTGCAGGGAAGGATTTTTCCTGGCCATGATCATGCATTGATGGTGCCCATGGTTGCTATTATGTGATGTGGATATACATGGATACCCATGGGGGTGTACGACTAGTCATCCTTGCAGGGAATGATTTGTTCTTGGCCATGGTCATACATTGATGGTGTCATGGTTGTATGTTGTGTATATACATGTAGGATGCAGTGACCGGTTGATTATCCTTGCGGGGAAGGATTTGTTCCTAGCCACAGTCAGTGCATTGGTGAGTCCACATTGGTGTGTTATGTATGTACATGGGAGGTGTATGACTGGTCATCCTTGCAGGGAAGGATTTGTTCTTGGCCATGGTCATACATTGATGATGCTCATGTTTCATACTTCATGTGCATGAATGGAAATAAAATGAAGGCACGCGTGTACCTGTGGGTTTCAGTGGGCTGAGAACGCAGGTACTAAGGGGTCATCAGGTTTGGAATTCCCTAGCGACGCTGGCTAATCACCGGTGAATCATATTTCCTGTGAGAGGCTATTTTTGGGATATGGTACCACATTGCATGTTGATAGATGAGTCAAGTGCATGCATCATTTTGAGTATGATTGTTGAGTTGTGAAATGAACTAAATGATTGGTTTGTCGGGTGTGTATTGCGTTGATGGATTTTTTATAATGATTGTGGTTGTTAATGTTGTTTCCTTTCAAATTGTTGTTATCTGATGCTTGTTGGTTTTATATAATAAACTCACCCTTGATTTTGTTGTACCATGTGGTTGGTACCTGTGATGATCGCGAACCTTCGTTTGTGTGAGCAGATGAGTAGCATTAGGTGACTTTGGAGAGATCTTCTTTTTGGTTGGAGCCACTGAACCGACGTGATAACGTTGGAACTCTTTTTGGAAAAGAGTTGTGTTTTGGTTAATCAAATCTTTCTTAGTCAGTCCGTTGATTATTTTTGTTGATCATGTAATTTCCAGACATAAATATTTGTAAATACAACTAGATTAAGTTCTAACATGTGAATCATATATACTGGTATAATACATATATACATGTCTATTCAATTATGTACTTGTATTTGGTGTATGATAATTGTATTAGTGGAAAAACTTTACTACCCTTTTTATAAACAAATTAATGGAGTTTTCATTAAAAATTGAAATTACACTTTTAGAGTTAGCGATATCATATCGACAAGGTGGGTCATTACAGGAAAGAATTCTATATTTTTTGTTGTTGATAGGTTCTCAAAGATGACACATTTCATTCCTTGTCACAAGAATGATGATGCTTGTGCTGTGACCAATCTCTTCTTCAAGGAAGTGGTGAGACTTCATGGATTGCCTAGAAGCATTGTGAGTGATAGAGACACAAAGTTCCTTATCCAATTTTGGAAGACATTGTGGGGTAAGCTTGGCACAAAGCTTTTGTTTTCATCAACTTGCCACCCATAAACGGATGACATAAATGAAGTGGTGAATAGGACAGTGGGTCAATTTCTTAGATACTACATCAAAGGCAATTTGAGGACTTGGGAGGAGTGTCTACCTCCCATTGAGTTTGCTTATAATAGAGTGTTTCACAAGATCACTTTCTTATCTCCTTTTCTAATGTCTATGGCTTCAATCCTTTAACTCCTCTTGATTTATTGTCATTACCTAACACTTCTTCTATGATTAATCATGATGCTTTGTCTAAAGCTTCTTATGTTAGGAAATTGCATGAAAAGATGAAGGCCCATGTGGAGAGGAAGATGAAACAATATACTAAGCAAGCCAATAAGCACAAGAAACAAGTAGTCTTCAATGAAGGAGATTTAGTTTGGCTTCATTTGAGGAAGGATAGATTTCCTCAAGAGAGGAAATGCAAGTTCCAACCTAAAGGAGATGAACCATTTAAAATTTTAGAGAGGATCAACAACAATGCATATAACCTTTAGTTGCCAATTGAGTATGGTGTGAGTAACACCTTTAATGTTTGTGATCTTTCTTTGTGTGATGTAGGTACAAGTGAGGGAGCAAACTTGAGGTCAAGTTCTGATGTATGGTTGAACCCATTAGCCATTAGTTTTCCTAAATCTATCTTGCAATGAAACCCAATCTTCAAGCAAACTTCAAGAACACACAAGCTGTCCTCCTTTCACGTGAAATGCATGGGCTGGAAGGAAGCTTTAATGGCAACAATGGAAGATGTATGAAAGGTTAGGGATGAAGGGGAAGAAACCATAGATAAAATCTCCAATAAGTCTAGGAAGAATCACTATAATAGCTTGAAACCATTGATAAGAAACAAGAGGTTATTGCACAAGAACAAGAGAGAAACTCTCACACAAGAGGTTCTCTAATACCAATTGAAAATAATATGAATACACTCAAATACCAAGAGGGGGATGAATTGGTATAAACTTGACCTTTTAAAGCTTTTACAAAATCATAGTTGAAGGATCGTTATCACATTGTAAAACCAATGAAACTTCAATTCGACCCAACCACTCAGTCCAAGGAATCTATGACAAGAATCTGAACTTGTTGATTAAGAAAGATATCACAATTGTCAAGAGACCAAGATAACAAGAAGAGATAGAGATATCAACACAAAAACATATACCGGTTCACTTTTCAAGAGAAATTACATCCATTTCTTCTAATCAAACAAGATTAGAGTTCTACTAAATCAAATTTGTTCTTTTACAAGTTGTTACATGTGATTATCCTTATCCACCCTAGATAAAAAATCAAAATTTTAACACCCTATTAGAAATCAAATCACAAAGAACTTGAGAACCATACTCAGTTCTTTATCCCTAGAGAACAATATTCTAGAAAGCTTGAAAGAAAACTATTTTGATCTTAGACTTACACAAATTTCAAACAAAACAATTAACTAGAAAAGTTTAAGAGAGACACAACTTGTGATCCTCAGTGAGTGAATTGAATGAATGAATGTCACTAATCAATTCCTAGGTTGCATGAATGTTGATGAACAAAAAATCAACTCTCTTGAACTTCTTTTCAATGATCTTGTCTTAACACATCATTATCAATGAAGCATGTAAACTTTTGATCTCAAACAAGAATAGTATCACTTAGAAAATCTGTTTCATGGACATTTGAATGCTTAGAAAGTGTTGAGCAATTTGTAAACTAAGAATGTAAGTTGTATCTCAAAGCATAGTTCCAAAAGCTTTAAATAGTAAACAAATTTGACAGAATGTAATCGATTAAAACGTAATGTAATCGATTATTTGATGATATGTAATCAATGAAAATGTTCTAAAGACAATCTGAAAATTTTCATGAACAATGCAATCGATTAATATGCGATGTAATAGATTAAAGCAGATAGTCTCAGTTATGAAATAAGCCTTGGTAATCGATTACAGATAAGTGGTAATCGATTAAGGCAGTCATGCATATTCGAAATGAACTTGTGTAATCGATTACAGTAGAATGGTAATCGATTAAGAAAGACATACATGTTTTTGAATGAACTTGTGTAATCGATTAGTAGAGTGGTAATCGATTAAAATAGATAGACATATTTTGTATTTTGTGCTATGTAATTGATTACTATTTGCTGGTAGTCGATTAAAGTGTTCTTCATGGCTTTTTCAGAGATGAACAAAACTTTTGTAATCGATTACCTCATTGTACAATCTATTAAAACAATGCAAAATGGATTTTTCAAAAACTAAGCCATGGAATGTTTCTTTTGAAATGCAAAAAAGAAAACCTTATGTTCTTTTCTTAAACATTATGCATGAATACTTTTATGCTTTATGCTATGCAGGGATCACAAGATAAGCCTCTTTTAAAAATTACAAATGTCTTCAATTGAATGACATGTAAAAACTAAAATCTTTTAAGTGAAAGGGCTTCATCCTTGATCTTATCTTTAGCTCCTCCTATATCCAACACCTTTCCTTCTTTATTTTTCTCTTGAGAAACCTCCTTTTTAGGCTTTGTGCCTCTAGCTGGAAGTTGCAGCCGCATTTGTCTTAGAAAAGGAAGCTTTTCTCCTTTTTAGTTGTTGCTCCACCCTTTCAGCTTTGTGGACTAGCTCTTCTATTGTTGCATAAGAATGTAGCTCCATCAAATCTTGAATGTCTCTATTCAAGCCATAAAGGAACCTAGCCATGGTTTCTTCTTGACTCTCCACAATTTC
Organism: Glycine tomentella; assembly: GCA_007407185.1. Lineage (NCBI taxonomy): Eukaryota > Viridiplantae > Streptophyta > Magnoliopsida > Fabales > Fabaceae > Glycine > Glycine tomentella. Next base: position 186,278 of record PYAF01006014.1, on the reverse strand, counting down.
AGCCTTCATCATCATCAATTCCATCTCTTTATAGTATTCATCAACACTCTTGTAGCCTTGGAAATGTCTTTAGAGCTTGTGTGGACTTCTCTGAGTTGCTAGAATCACTTTCTTTTCTTCATCAATTTGTTGGCATGAGAAAATTTGTTCTACTTTCATATCCCACTCAAAGTACTATTCAAGATCATAATTGTCAAGGAACTTTGGAATTTTTATTTTCACTCCATTCAATCCTCCATTCCTCTCATCCCTCTCTTCTCTCTTAAACCTCCAATCTCCCTCATCTCTATTTTGCCTCCTAGGATTGTATCTCCTATTATTTTTTTTTTCTCTCCTTGTAACACCCCGTGTGCTCCCAGCGTATTATACAATATCAGAGTAACGCAACATGCATGGGAAATGAACAATAAAGAAAGCATGAATTCGATATAATATACATACTTTTTACATATATGGTGAATCTCTGTCATATACACAACACATTTCTTTTCTTAAAACTATACAGCTGCCTAGGCCTCAAAATACAGACAAAATAAACAAAATCTGAGCTCACAAGCTCAATCATCTAAGCCTAGGGTGATCTTCACACTATCCCAGTGCAAGCCTCTTGCCTTGGGATCTCCCAGGGACCTCAGACTCTACTCCTGCAACATGAGCCCCAAACAGGGGTGAGATAAATATCCAGTAAACTCAGGATTCTCAAAGGTTTCCCTCCCCCTGGTTCACTTCCCAGCATATCATGAATGTACAAATATATCACATAACAGAACAGAATATCATCAAGCAACAATCATATTTAAACAGCCATCACGACTCACAGGAATCAGCTGCAAACACTTAGCAGCTCAATCAATCATGTACAATCAGTATATAGTGCCTGGATAGGATCATCCACTGAAGGGCACATCTATCCAAAGCTTCACACTGAGAACTTGAATAGGATCATCCACTGAAGGGCACATCTATTCAGGACTCAGGCCCGAGTAGGATCATCTACTGAAAGGCACATCTACTCAGGACTTGCCGCCCAATACCTGAATAGGATCATCTACTTAAAGGCACATCTACTCAGGGTTTACATGGACGCCTATGGATTATCCCAGGGGAGATCATCCACTTAAGGGCACATTACCAAGGGGTCCATCGTACCTTATACTACTCGCCAGTAGATTTCAAGCAATCACATCACTATCAGCACATAGCATAATCCATGCAATAATACACTACAGTAGTGTAATCAACATCATCATAATCAGCAATATAACTTACACTATCTCAGTGTAATCAAATCGCACACATCTTATCTCAGGGTTGAGCTAGCACTTAATTGCCAGCAATCATCAAACCATCTCATAAGTATCAAAACATCATAGAAAATCAGAATACAAGCCATATCAAACAATCACCCATATTGGGTGCAGTGAAACACAAGCAGGGAAACAATCCTTGAAAACACTGAGCTTACCTGGTCGTAGCTCAGAATCAGCTCCCCTAATCTCTGGGTGATCTCTACCAGCGATCTGCACTTCACGCCCTACAATAGGCATGCATCAAACAATTAGAAACGGTGTTCAACAGTTTATATGGAAGGAAACACCCTTCCCTTTGTAACCAGTTCAAAATCCTCTAACTTAAGGTTTATCCTAGCCCAGCTTCTACTGGGCCATACATTGACCCTCAATGGTCTGCCTCAGTCTCACCAAGGCCTCAGAGTTCCTTTAGAACTCTGTACAGCTCAATTCAAAGCTGTACCAAAATCAAGAACCCACATCGGTTCAACTCAACCAAAACACATATATAATCACGTTTCCACCGATTATTTGGCCTTATGAATAACTTTTGTAAAGGTACTTAGGTTAATTCAGACCATAACATTGCTCATTCACACCCACTTCTCCCTTCCCAGAGCCAAACTCAAACTTCATCATAATTTCAATTTCAACATGCCATATAGCTCAGAACAACCTCCTGACCACACTTTTCTAAAGAACCTAAGCCTAATTCCAGCCCTATAATCAATTGGTTACTATTCATCCAATCCCCCATTCCAAGAATTAAACGGTTAAAATGCAAGTTTCTTACCTTAAATCAGTCGAGGAAGGCTGGAGAATCCTTTCTCCTAACGCTTGCGTCCTTAAATCACCTTCTCTTTCTCTCTAAGCTCAACTCTCTCTCTCTCAAAACTCAAGGGACGGGGTTCTTTCACCAACTCTCACAAACTAGGCTGAAATTTGGCTTATAATTGGTTATAATCAAGGTTATAGGTGATTAGGAGGTGTTTTATGGGTTTATGATGAAGATATGAAGCTCCTATGCTCATTTAATGGCGGTCCAGGCTTAGGGAAGAAGAGGAATAGTGATTTTTCCCCAAAAATCGTGTAAAATGGCCTTTTATAGGCCTCTGGCGTGCCTCCCACGCTACTAGCGTGGCTTCCCACGCTCCTGGCGTGGGTTTCCAGAGAAAAATGGCTTTCTGGAACACCACGCCACTGGCGTGGCTCCCACGCTACTGGCGTGGCTCTCTCACGCTCCTGACGTGGCTTCCACGCTACTGGCGTGGGATTCCAGAGAAAAACCATTTTTCTAGAGCACTTCCCACGCTCCTGGCGTGGCTCCCACGCTACTAGCTTGGCAAATTTTTTTTTTTTTTTTGGAAATCTAGGTTATTATATTCTCCCCACCTTCGGGTCTCGGTCACTAATGACACTCTCTGGAACTCCATGCAGTCTGACTATCTCACGGACATATAGCTGAGCCAATCTTTCTGTAGTATAGTCAGTCCGCACAGGCAAGAAATGAGCAGACTTAGTCAGCCTATCCACAATGACCCAGATGGAATCACATCCAGTCTGAGTCCTCGGTAATCCCACCACAAAGTCCATGGAAATGCTATCCCATTTTCACTCTGGGATCTGTAACGACTGTAATAGGCCTGACGGTCTTTGATGCTCAATCTTTACCTTCTGACATACCAGACATCTTGTCACATACTCAGCTATATCTTTCTTCATCCCTGGCCACCAAAACTTCTTCTTCAAGTCCTGGTACATCTTGGTAGCACCTGGATGAATGCTAAACTGGCCCTTATGAGCCTCAGACAGTGTAACACCCTCACATTTTCATATATATGAATTTTCTTTAAATATGCATTCTTGAATAAAAGGACAAAAATACCCTTGAACATTTTGAAAAAGACACATATGTCCCTTTTGAAAATGACATAAATATCCTTGGAAAATTTCAAGAATGACAGTTAGGTCCCTGAGGCAATAAATGACCAAAATACCCCTGGATATTTTATTAATGACCAAATTGCCCTAGGAAGTCCAGTAAAGACATTTTAAGGAAAAATGTTATAAATATTCTTAGATGTTTTGGAATGACCAAAGATACCCTTAGAGTGACAATTACAGAGAGATCCTAAACATTTTTTGCAAATGACGATTTTGCCCCTGGAGTGAGTAGTAAAATTACCAAAATACCCTTAGGTCAAAAATGACCAAAATGACTTCAGAAATTTGTGGGAACCTGACTATAGGATAAAATACTTTTAGATAATCAAGTATCAGCAAGGTGGAAGGCAGAAAATCCTAAAATAGAATTTTTACAGATTTTGGAAGATAGGTTGAAAAGAGCTTAATCTAGACAACCTCAGGTATCAGAAAAGTATAAGAAAAAGGATAGACATAATCTATGGATTTTTTCTTAATTATGGGAGGAATAGGATCCTTAATGAGTTAGTTTAGTAATTTTACTAATAAAAGCAAATTGGACCAATAAGAACTTAGAATTTTGTTATTACATGTAATAAAAAGGAAAAATTGTTGATTTGGTTATCTAAGGTCAAACCTTGGCCGTGTGATACACAATCAAGGGAGAAAAATCTTAGGAACATTCAAGAATAGACACATGGAGAGTTAAGAAGCCTAGCCATTTCCATTGGTCCATGTGTAAAGAAAGTAATTAATGCTTAAAAAGATATTTGAAGTAAATTTTATGCTGTCTCCTTTGGCAAAATACGTGGATAGCTAGGGACATTATTTCGATGATCCCAACGGTCAAAACTTAGATATGTAAGATATGAATATTCCCTTAAAATTTTAAGAAGATCCAACGGTTAAAAAATTCAGAATGAATATTTGTATAACACGGGTTTTGGGTAGAGATTTTTATGACTAAGCCTAAGCTATTCCACAAATGAGAAGGAAAACAAATGGAATACATCTTAGCCTAGCTAGTCCACGTGCAACACAAGAAAACAAGAAGAAAAGTGTAGAAATATCATGAATCAAGACACTTGTAGGGTAAGGAATTAATAGCCAATAAAAAGAATCCAACCAAAACAAGACAGCCAAGGAAGAGTATGGAGTTTTCATGAAATAAGACACTTGGATGGTGCAAATTAAAGAGCCAATAAGAATAAGCCACAAGGAAAGCTAGGCATAATGACTTTTGAAGGATATTTGTAGAAAAAACAAGCTAATACACCCTATAAAACGGACATAGGACCAGAAATTTGGAGCTCTAAGAGAGCTTAAAACCGTGCACCATTCATTCCAAGGCTGGTCCATTTCATTCCATCTTAACACTACCTTTTACTTAGAACAAAATCCAAGGCTTATATACTAGAAAATCCACGTGAAGCACTAAGGGAGTTAGGAGCAAGAGTTCTTCAATTTCAAGGGAAGAAAAGTTGTCCAAAAAGCTTAGGGAACAAGGTATGGGGAGTTTATGTTGAGCTTAGTTTGAATAATAATGCTTGTTTGATTTTATTTTGCTTTGTAGACTAGGTGTTTGATGAAATGCCTCAAAGAGCTTGAATAACTTTTTGACTAAGTAACTTGATTCTAAATTAAATAACTAATGGTTGGATGAATAACTTGAACTAAATTTAATAAAGAAGAGTAAGAAGTAACCGAAAATTAATGGAAGTATGATTATCTTGAATAAAATAGTTGTTTAGAATTATGGTTAGTTAATGGAATAATTTTACTATAAATTTAATGTTGACTAAAATTCTCCTATGTTGTTCTAAGGATATATATATATATATATATATATATATATATATATTTAGTTTAACACTAGAACTTGGATGGGATTGTGTTTATGTTAAATTTTATGAAGATCAATGTTTATATAGCTTCTTTTTAAAAGTATACTATATTGCACACCATGTGTTTGATATATTGTCACAATGAATGGAAGATGTTTAAGTGTTGTTGGCTTGAATCTTTATTGTTGGATTGGAATTATATTTGCATGATTAAATGAATTATGTTAAAGTTATGTGATTTCTCATGTGTTGTTGAGTAATTCTATAGATTTTAATAAAATTAACATGTTGACTTGGATGTTGAGAAATAAATTGAATTTTGAGGTTGAGAAACAAATTAAGAATTGTGTTGTGTTGATGATGGAATAATTGGAATCCTCGTATTGTATGGTGATTATTTATGGATTCCAAGAGTTGTGGTGAATTATGGCTGTATGCTGAGATTGCGGTGTAAAGTTTTATATGATGGTGGAAATAAGTTTTATGTGTTGTTCTAAAAAGCATATGCCATGAGTTGTAAAGATGATTAAAGACTTGATAAAATGAATCATTCATGCATCTCATACGCATATGCCTGGCGGGGGTTAATCCGTGGAGTTGATGCCTTGCGGGGGTTAATCCGTGGAGTTGTTTGTCAGATAGCCAAACTGAGTCCATGCGTTCAGAGATTGAACTGGGGGGTAGTGTGTTTCAGGGAGGACCACACCACCATGATGATCACATAGATGGAGGTGACATTCCTACGCGCCCCTGCCCTACCCAGACTGAATGGATAGGTGTGCCACTGGGATGGGGCTATCTTGACTGTGGCCACTATTGATGATTTAATAACTTGAGATCTCAGTCATGCATCATATAACAAGATGAGCATGCATCTTATGCATCACACAGTTGGATATATGTATGATGATCTGTATTTTGTATAAGTTGTGTGGTCTTTTTATGATTAAAACTTTATCCATCTGTGTATATATATATATATATATATATATATATATATATTATTCAAACTATGTTTGTCATAAACTTACCCGATTTGTGTCTGTGGTTGACACCTGTGATGACCCCAATTCATTTGGGCGAGCAGAGGAACAGGAAAGCATGAGCTGTAGATGAAGGTTGTTGAAGAAGTTTTGATGAACCGTTTGCTGTAATTTGTAATCTCATATGGCATGTAATTTGTAATAGACAATATGTGTATTATTTTGGATAACTGACTTTGGACTGTATCATGGACTGTACTCTTATTATAAATGAACCGTGGTAAGGAAAATCGTTTACGCTGCTTACGAATCATAAAATTAGCAAGCAAGGTGAAAAGAATTTCCGTGAAAAATTTATAACCAAGAGCATTATAACATAAAGTGAACACGAATTTCATCTAAAATAAATCAAGCACGAGAGAGTCAAGAGAGGCGTTACAGACAGGACTGCATCCACTAACTCACCCTTAGGCACAACGATCCGGTCTCGGTACATCACCCAGTCATGAGTATCCCAAGAAACATCTTGTTGACCAATCATGGCCCTCACATCATCATCCTGCTTCTGGGCCTCCCGGATCTTCTGAATCAACTCATTTTCAATCTGTGTCTTTCTTAACTCCAGACCACTAGCACCCTCTGTCACCATCAGGTGCATATCTCTGAATTGCTCAATTAGTCGGCAATCAGAGATCATCATACAGGCAACGCTCACATGCTTCCTGCTCAAAGCATCAGCTACCACATTAGCTTTACCTGGATGATATTTCAATTTAAATTCATAGTCTTTGAGGAACTCCATCCACTACCTCTGCCTCATGTTCAACTGATGTGTTGTAAACACATCTTAGTTTTAGGATAGTTTTAGGTTATATTTTAATTAAATACTTAGGAAAATAAGTTAGAATTAGCTTAATTGTCATTTATATTGAATTTATCTCATTTTATTACCAAAGTATGTTTTCAGGGCCAAAAAGAGGAGATTCAAGCTAAAAGAAGAAGAAAACCAAGTTAAAGGTCCCTCGCGGTTCGCGCCAGGATCCGCGCGAGTCGTGCCACATGCAAAAATACAGTGCCCAGCTTGAAGACTCCACGCCATTCGCGCCATGTTCACGCCAATAGCGTTATCCATTCGAAGCTCCCGCGCGATTAGCACGGTGCCCGGTGCCATCCGCGCCAGAAGGTCTGAAGGCAGTTCTGACTCGTGCTATCCGCGCGATTAGTGCAAACTCCCGCGTTATCAGCGCCAGTAATTCAAACTTGTGGCGCGATTAGCGCCACAACCCACGCGAACAGCGCCATAAATACGCTGTTTTCTGATTTAAAAAGATTGAGTTCGAAATTTGCACAAAACAGGGGCTTTCTTACTCTAATTAAACCATTCTATAAATAAAGGCCTCTGGGACTGAAGAAGGGACATCTAGACACCACTCTATACCATTAGACACTTCCATACATCATTCTAAACCCTTGGAAGTCAAGAATCAAGGCTAGGTCACTGCAGAATGTTTTATTTGACAGCTTTTGGTTTCTTGAAGCCTATGTCAGGCTAAACTTTGTATTGTGGGAAGGCCATGAACTGATGTGAACTCCTCTGTAACTTGATTGGTATTGAATGAAATTCTTGATTGTTTTATTTTACTCTGTTCTTTATTGTTTATTCTTCTTTAGAATTGGTCATTCTATTCAAGTATTGAGGGTTAGGATTCGCAATAGGGACGTTGGGATTCTAATTTCTGACCTTAGTAAAATAACAGTTGTTCATTACCTAGGGATAGGGATGCATGGCTGCAGAACCTTATAATATAGTCTTTTACATGCTTAACTTGATAGAATTCACCAAGGGATTGGGTTTTTGATTCAGGTTAAAGGGTTAATTCGCTAAGGGATTAGGGATTAACTAAAGTAGGAAAGATTTATTCTCTGAACAATCAGAATAGCAAACCTCATGATATAGTCTTTTATAAGCTTGATAGGAATTGCTAAGGAATTAGGATTGTTATCAAAGGGCTAAATTGCTAAGGAATCAGGATTTTCCAAACTAGGAAAGATGTATCATTGTGTGATCAAACTTGATAAACCAGTTAAGTGAAAGAGGTAGGAATCAAAGGGGATTGTGCCTGACCACGATGGTTTCTTCCATTGGTAACACTTTTATTATTTTATTGTTAATTTAATTTCTGTTTTATTTCAATATTCAACACACAACAACAATTCTCCAAAAATATTTTCTGTTTTTACTTCCAATCACATTGAATTTAATATTACTGTGAACTTCACTCCAATCCCTGTGGAGAACGATACTCTACTTACCCACTTTATTACTTGAAACGATCGGTGCACTTGCCGTAGTGTGCGGAATAGTCGCAACATCAACTCCTTCTGATCAAACAAATACTTGAGGCTCTTGTGGTCACTGAATACCACTAGCTTAGCACCATACAAGTAGTGCCTCCACAGTTTTAGAGCAAACACAATAGCTGCAAGCTCTAAATCATGTGTAGGATAATTCTCCTCATGTGGCTTCAGCTGCCTGGATGCATAAGCAACTACTCTCTTCTCCTGCATCAGCACACATCCCAGTCCCTGCTTGGAAGCATCACAATACACCTCAAAACTACCCTCAGTGTAACCTCCGCTTCTATTTCGTATTTATTTTATTGGTAATTGAAACAACCGCTTTTATTCCACTTTTATTTTTCATTTGTGACTAAATTTTTTTTCAAAAATAATAATAATAACAAAATTCAAATTGAATTGGTTAAGTTTTTAAAACAGCTTTTCAAATCGTATAAAGGTTTACGCGTAATTACCTAACATAATCCATAACGTTCATTCTCACAGATATAGATATCACATGTCCATAGTATACAGTCCACTATAAATCCACAGTCCATATATAAATAGTCCATGGTACAGAACTAAATATAGATCATCATAAGCAGAGAATCATAACAGCTACATCTTCTAGTACAACACCGTCCATTTCACTGTGCATCTGCTCGCCCAAATAATTTGGGGTCATCACAGGTGTCAACCACAAGACACAAAAGAGGGTAAGTCATGATAAACCAAATTTAAATGTATACAAAAATATTAGATACAGAAATATTAAATATACATACTAGTTAGATACAATACATAGGACATATTAACAGTTATTAAAAGTTAACTATATTTTACTCCGCACATGAATTAAATCATTTCTTTTCCACACACAACACGTAAGAAAATGCATGCTCCTCTTTATTATATGATGCATGACTGAGATCTCAGCAACATCTCAAAAATTGTGGCCACTGTCAGATAACCCCACCCTCACCTTAGTGGAACGAACCTATCCATCTCGTCAGGGTAGCCCAGTGTCGCGTAGGAGTCTCACTCCCATCCATGTGATCATCATGGTGGTGTGGTTCCCCACTGTCTCAACTACCCCCAAGTTAAAAACACGTATGGAACTCAGTTTAGTTATCTGACACACACCTCTTTACGAGGATCATCTCATCGTCTCAAATTCTACCCTACCGGGTAGGTGAACATGTAATGCATGAATGATTCATTTTTCATCTTGTAAATTATTATTTTATGTTCATCTCAACTTCACAGATCATCATCACAGTCTCATCTCAATATCACAGAGTCATCGTCATATGGTCACAGTCTCATCTCAACATCACAGGGTCATCATCACATCATCACAGTCTCATCACAACATCACAGGGTCATCATCACAGTCTCATGTCCAAATGATTCCACATAGTCCATATTACTCAATTTCATTAGAAATCTTTTAGTGGTAACAAAATTAGAAAGTTATATGGTCCATGGTTAACAACAACATAACTACATAAG
>PYAF01006014.1:145547-172842 GCA_007407185.1 Glycine tomentella | reverse complement strand
ACTGTGTACAGTTTTGTATTGTACAGAGGAACCTTATATGTATATTCACCATATTATAGTGTACAGTGTTATACAGATGACATTTGATGATGTCACTATTAGTAGTTGCTTCCAAACTGCTTAAACTCTGATTGATTATCTGTTTGATTGTGATGTATGTTTGGTAATGACCCTGATTAGAAAATTGGGGCGTTACAACTACCTCTACCATGATCGCGACTGCCCTCGCCCTCAAGTGTCTGCTGTGTAGGGGATACTATCTTCCCTACGTTGAGCTCTCAACTCAGCCAGGAGCTCCTCATTTGTCTTTAACAAGGCCTCATTGGCCTATTTACTAGCAGCAAGCTCCTGCTGCACAGCTGCCAAAGCAGCTACAATAGGGTCGGGTTGTTCCCCTGCACCCGCCCTCTCGCTGGTATTCCGGGTTCTCACCATGATACTGCACATATAACATAGCAGAATGAGTTGATCAGGCTCACACTTAACATCACACATGCAATAATCATGGTGTACCCCCAAACACACAGAGAAAACAATTAATTCACCATATATGCTTCCTTAACACTGCTCTGATACCATAAAATGTAACACCCTGTGTGCTCCCGGCGTATTAACATTATACAATATCAGAGTAACGCAGCATGCATGGGAAATGAACAGTAAAGGAAGCATGAATTCGATATAATATACATACTTTTTGCATATATGGTGAATCTCGGGTCATATACACAACACATTTCTTTTCTCAAAACTATACAGCTGCCTAGGCCTCAAAATACAGATAAAATAAAAAAAATATGAGCTCACAAGCTCAATCATCTAAGCCTAGGGTGATCTTCACACTATCCCAGTGCAAGTCTCTTGCCTTGGGATCTCCCAAGGAGCTCAGACTCTGCTCCTGCAACATGAGCCCCAAACAGGGGTGAGATAAATATTCCAGTAAACTCAGGGTTCTCAGAGGTTTCCCTCCCCCTGGTTCACTTCCCAGCATATCATGAATGTACAAATATATCACATAACAGAATAGAATATCATCAAGCAACAATCATATTTAAACAGCCATCACGGCTCACAGGAATCAGCTGCAAACACTTAGCAGCTCAATCAATCATGTACAATCAGTATATAGTGCCTAGATAGGATCATCCACTAAAGGGAACATCTATCCAGGGCTTCACACTGAGAACCTGAATAGGATCATCCACTGAAGGGCACATCTATTCAGGACTCAGGCCCGAGTAGGATCATCTACTGAAAGCCACATCTACTCAGGACTTGCCGCCCAATACCTGAATAGGATCATCTACTTAAAGGCACATCTACTCAGGGTTTACATGGACGCCTATGGATTATCCCAGGGGAGATCATCCACTTAAGGGCACATTCCCAATGTTAAGAAAACAAAACATATTTAAAATGTGTATTTTCAAAAAGAGAGAAATCTCTGTGTGCAAGCAAAAAGAATAAAAAATGCAAACATAAACAAAGTGATTAAATAAACAAAGTACTACAAAGCAGTAAATAAATATAAAAACAATGTCACTAATTTTTGAAGATCGTGGCTGAGAAGCTCGGTTTCCTCCATTCAGATAATCAACAGAATTTGCCACGTTCTTTTCACCTGCTTTGCCTTTTTCTAACAAAATGGACCTGCAGCCAAGTTCTAACAAAACAGATGATACTTTCAAAAAGATAAGATATCAAAAAGTAAAATTCAGACATATAATTTATAAGCATAAGACATAAATAAAGACAAAAAATTAAAACACTGGGTTGCCTCCCAGGAGCGCTTCTTTAACGTCATATTAGCTGGATGCCTTTGTTATGGCTTTGGCTCCCAGCAATTGGCCAATATGGATGAGCCTTTGGCTTTTGTATTTTCCTCCAATATTTTTACCAATTTCTTTTCTTTTTCAGAGAGCATTGATTTATTGATAACTGGTTTTTTTGAATTTCCTGCAAGGAAAAAATTTTTAGCATATGGAGGTACTGCGTTTACCTTTATCTGTGATTCTTGATTTTTCACTTCCTCTAACAATTCCTCAAAGAATGATTGTTGGTAAGGAATTTCCTTGAAAGCATCTGGCTGTTGGAGATAATCAAAACTATCAATGTCTTCAGATTTACTCATCTCCTCTAATGCTTCAGTTAATGTTTTCTGTGAATAATCTTTTCCTTGAACCAACTTCTTGGAGTCAGAAATTCCTCCATTCAAGACATCCACTCTAAGACATTCTCTTGGTTCTTTTGGATTATCATGTTTTTTTGCTGAAGAGGGTCCACTTCTGTTTTCAGACAGTTGTGTTGCAAGCTGTCCAACCTGAACTTCAAGATTTTTTATGGAAGCTTCAATGTTCTTTTGATTTGAAATATTAATCTGCATAAACTAAGTTAGTGTATCTTCCATTTTTGATATTCGATCAGGCTGAGCTTCCTTTTGTTGTTGTAGTGGAACCATATTTGAAGAACCTACATAAGAGTTGTTAGAAGGACCTGCAAAAGAAGAGTTAGCGGGACCATAATATGCATTTTCGTATTTCTGCTTCCAGCCATAAGAACTTGGACCATCTCTGTAGCCTTGGTAATGTCCTTGGAAGTTCTGTTGAGGTCTAGTCTGATTTTGCATATAATAAGCCTCATCTTCTTGTTGATAATCCTGAGGTGCTTGCTGAAATTTTAGAGGAAGTTGGCCTATCTGTTTGGTCAAGGCCTCTATTTGTTGTGTCAGAGCTTATTCTGAGCTAGAATTGCATTCTAAGTATTCAGCTCCATTATACCTTTTCTTTGCATCGGAGACCTATCATGGTGAGACTGGTAATCACTAGCAGCTATGGAGTCAATGATTATAATTGCTTCCTCCATGGCTCTTTGACATCCTGGTACCTCCAGATGAGGCATCAAGAATCATCTTTGTTTGAGGTCTCAAACCACTGTAGAAAATGTGTAGCTGTGCAATATCATCAAACTTATGGTTTGGACACCTACGCAGTAAAGATTTGAATCCTCCCATGTTTCACAGAGAGGTTCATTAAACCCTTGGGAAAAAGTAGCAATTGCTGACTTTGCATTTTTGAATCTAGATGGAGGAAATAATCTGGCAATAAATTTCTCCTTCACTTCTTCCCAAGTGTTAAGACTTTTGTTAGGTTGGGATTGAAGCTATACCTTTGCCTCACCTGTCAAGGAGAACAGAAAAGCTCTGAGATAGATAGCTTCAACATCTGCATCAGAAGCTCCCATTACTGCACAGCTCCATGAAGGTGGACAAATGAGTGTATGGATCTTCATGATCTAGTCCGGAAAAAGGATGTGATCCAATTAGACTGAGCAATGTAGGCTTCAATTCCACAACTTTTTTACTGAACGGAGGAATGACTATGTTGTTATAATGCTTTGGTCCTTGTTGATACGCATAGTCACCCAGAGTCCTCCTTGGTGGTCTATTTTCTTCTCCCCCTCAATCAGCCATATTTAGAGGTGACTTTACTAGTGAAGGAGAATCAAAATAGAAGAAGCTTTACCCGGTAACTCTTTGGCTATTTGTTTCGTTTTTCCTTTATGGTTTTGGTAATTTCTAAATTAATATCGATGTAACTGCAAGAAATTTACCTCAAAAAGGAAAAAGAACAAACTTGCAATAATTTGTAAGTACCGAGGTTTAGGGAAAATAAATAAAACACAAGATAATTAGTACAAAATTAAAAATAACAAAAGCAAAGAAAAAGTCATATTCAACTGAGAAATTAAATTTGAAAGAACTGAGCGAGCATCTCAAGTCCCCGGCAACGGCGCCAGAAACTTGTTAGGAATTTTCGGCAAGCGTACCGATTTATCGTTGTAAGTTACAAAATTTATAAGATCGCCTCCACAGGGACTTGAGCTTACTCACTTAATCCAAATAGACTTAAACAGTTCAATAGTTATGTACAAGTAGGTTGAGCGGAATTTCATTTGTTTGAGAAAGTAACATAAAATTACTAAACTTAGTAAAATGAAATATATTTATGAGAAAATGGGATTGGGTTTCATCATTCTTATCCTTTTATATCCAATTAATATTACCAAGCATAACTCGTCGTCTATCTTTGTTGATACACACTGTTTTACCCCGAATTGATCCCTCGCATTCGAGTTCTAAGGATATCTACCGAATATCGATTCCTCGCATATGAAGTGAATACCCCAGCATTAAGAATTATAATCGTGTGTTTAATGCAATCAAAACGTTATGCCCTATTCCTAGCAACATAACATAATGAGTAAAATCATTTGGCTCAAACCCTAAGATTACTTTCCAGTCTCACTTAAGTTAAATTCATGAAACTAGTGATCAAGTAGAATCAAGCATTAAGCATAGAATGAAATTACCAACAAGAAATAGAAACGATTAATGCGTAAATAAATATTAAATGAGAGACATAAGGATAAGAAGATTACATCCAATCCTCAGAGAAGCTAGCTATTCATAGTGGAGAGAACCTCTTCAAGAGAAGAATTGATGAAGGAACCCGTCATGGCTTCTTTCCGACAGAGTTTCCACACTAATCCTCACTTCTCTCACTTTCCTAACCTACAAAATACTACTATCTAAGTTCCTAAGCTTCAAGATCAAGCCAAGGAAGCAAGAATGAAGCCAAGAACATCCCTTTCTCTCCATTTTCGTTGGCTATTTATAGAAATCCATCACCTGCCAGCTTCAATCGCCCAGGCCACCATTTTCTTCATGTTTTTCTCGCCTGGGAAATCTTAACTTATCTACTTGGAACTTGTGCTCGCCTGGGCGACCATTTTAACCATTGGGAGCTCGCCTGGGCGAGCTAAAGCCTTCAACATGAAGTAATCTTTGGGCTTTGATGGATTTTGGGTCTGGATTGCTTGTAACACCTCCCATGTTTGCTATGTAAGCCCTTCTTGCTTGCTTTGCTTATTTGAAAGCCTCGGAAATCTGTGGAATCTATCAAAATGCAAAGAATGATTGGATTAATTGTAACACCCTGTGTGCACCCGGTGTATTAACATTATTATAATATAAGAATAGCATAAAATAAAATAGTAAAGCTAATACAACTGCAGAAGCATGCATAGATCGCAATTCTTGATACATTATGTATGGTATACTAACATTAGCATAAACGAAATTCAAATATCTCTACATCTAGCCCTTATTGATCCAGATAATCAAGACCAAACCAAAACAACAAAATCCAGGCATATATCAACCATATCTATGCAGATATGATAGGAGACAAAAAACTACCTCAAAAATACACACACCACATGGAGTCTCAAATCTCTTAGACTCCGGTCAACACGCTCCTAATGCTCAGCTCTGGTGTGCTTCTCACCATGGAGTCCATCACTACCGATATCAGCTATCCCTGCAACATAAGCCCCACAAGGGGTGAGATAAAAATCTCAGTAAGCCCAGGGTTCTTGGAGGCCTTTCCTCCCCCTGGTTCACTATCCAAAATCTAATATAACAATATGGCTTATCCACAACCATCATATTCCTCTCGCCACATATCACTCATACTGTATATTATGCACGCCCCAATCAGGTCTGTGCACTTATCATCTATGCTGAAAGAACATCTGTCTAGCAACTAGACTCTCTCAGGCTCTATGAGCTTAATCCTCATCTCATCTGCAAATCATGCAGATACACCATATCTGCAGTGTCCCATAATCACTAAGGTATTATCTATCAAGTGGGTAAGCCCTTTTTAGCCTTATCCAACCCCTGGAAATACTCATCTGACATGTATAACTCCCCAGTATCTCACTGAATTCTATTCGATACCTGAGGGTTTCAGCATACAAGCAGCCTTCACGGCTTACATAAACAAGCTGCATGCACACAGCCTAATACAAATACATACAATCAACACACATTGCCTGAATAGGATCATCCACTGAAGGGCACATCTATCCAGGGCTTCACATTGAGTACCCGAATAGGATCATCCACTGAAGGGCACATCTATTCAGGACTCGCTCTACTCATGCCTGAATAGGATCATCCACTGAAGGGCAAATCTATCTAGGGCTTCACATTGAGTACCCGAATAGGATCATCCACTGAAGGGCACATCTATTCAGGATTCGCTCTACTCATGCCTGAATAGGATCATCCACTGAAGGGCACATCTATTCAGGACTTTTCACTGAGAACCTGAATAGGATCATCCACTCAAGGGCACATCTATTCAGGACTCAGGCCCGAGTAGGATCATCTACTGAAAGGCACATCTACTCAGGACTTGCCGCCCAATACCTGAATAGGATCATCTACTTAAAGGCACATCTACTCAGGGTTTACATGGACGCCTATGGATTATCTCAAGGGAGATCATCCACTTAAGGGCACATTCCCAATAGGGTCCATAGTCCACTATTCTCTGGCCAGAGAATGCACACCTAATTCTCATAAACAATACAAGGCATGACACTTTCACAGTATCAATGTAACAGCAAGACCAACATGCCATAACGGCATTACCACAATACACATCACAACACCATCATGGTGTTCCACTATCATAGTCATCAGCATACGATATCAAGGTGCCTGGCATGTCATATGGAACTATCATCAATATACAGCATAACACTCTCGCAGTGTTAGCTTATCATCAGGCACCGAACACTCACACAGTGTTCATCCCATCACTAGAACATCAGGGTATATCTTTTATACCCAAAACAGCTCAATCCTCTATCCTAGTGTTTAACTACACTAGTTATCATATACATGGTTTATACACCTATCAGACATAACAATATCATACCTAACATCATCACAGCGTTAGGATTTCCATTCCTCATAGAACACTATCATTAATTAGAAATACAACATAGTGTTCATTCTATCCCAAGCACATAATACAATCAAATAGTGACCCCAAGCAGGGAAATTACTCCAAGGAACACTGAACTTACCTGGTATGACCATGCTTTGTCACCAATCCTCAGATGGTTAGTCCACGCTGTTGCCATCTTCATGTCTCGTCCTATGGCAAATCATTCAGCACAGTCTTATCGGTATAACCAAACCAGGTACCTAACAATGCTCTTTAACCATTGAAATGAAAGGAAACATGATTCCTTTTCATAACTTCTCAATCATCTAGCCTAGGGTTATCAGGCTAATCACATTACAGAACACTCACAGATCCTTAACAGGATCATTCTCAGCCTGACTATGGCCTCAGAGTCTCTCTAAGACTCGGTATTAATCAGTCATATATGTTGTTGGCCCATAGATCAACAGTTATCCAATATGGCCAAACAGATATACCAAAACCAAAACATTTTCACCATTTATTTGGCCTCATGAACAATTCTATTAAAGGCACTTGGGTTCATTTCTATCTCAGAACCCCTTATCCACTCACTCTTCTTCCTACTCACACCAATCTTCAGGTCACAACCAAACTTCATCAGAATTCCAATTTCAATGTCTCATATTCCTCAGAACAACCTCCTGATCATACTTTTCTAAAGAACCTAAGCCTAATTCCAGTCCTAACACAAATGGATTACTATTCACCTCATTACCCATTTCACAAATTAAACGGTAAAAGCTGAGTTTCTTACCTCAAAGCTGTTGAAGAAGGCTGGAGACTTCCTCTCTCCCAGCTCTAGCATCCAAGAAGCGCCTTCTTCTCCCCTCAGAACTCAGCCCTCTGTGGTTTCTCAAGAAATGGGTTTTCTCTCAAATCTTAGGCTGGAATTTAGCTCACCTAAGGTTCCAGTCTTGTTTTAGGGTGATTAGGAGGTGTTTAGGTGAGGTGTGATGAAGTTGTGGAGCTCTCAAGCTCATCCATGGCTGCCTGGGTCAGAGAAAGAAGGAGAACAGGGGTTTTTCCCCTTCAAAACACGAAAATGGCCTGAAATATTGGGTCTGCCGACATTCCCGCGCTAATTGTGCCATATCTGGCGCTAATCGCGCCAGTTATTCGAATCAAAAGGGTCTCCAGACCATTCTAGCGCTAATCGTGCCATACTGGCGCTAATAGCGTCAATCCTGGCGCTACTCGCGCCAAAAATGCGCAAGAAAAGCCTCCTGGAGTGATCTCACGCTAACGGCGCCACCTCCCACGCTACTGGCGGCGTTCCCACGCTGTTAGCATGAGATTTTTTTTTTTTTGAAAATAGGGTTATTATATTAATCTTTCAAAATATGAACAAAAACTTCTATACAAGCACTAGGTGCTATTTAACTAGGTTTAGGGCAAATTTATAATCAAATCTTCTGAAATCAAAAGATAAGTGCCTGCATTTGAAACATGAATTTAACTTAATTAGGGCACTTATCAATTGCCCTATCCTACTAAGATCCTCACAGGTAGATTGGGGACCAAAGCCATTCCGAGTACTAGATTGTTGGTTTCAGGACAGATAGTTTAGGAAGGTCGTGCGTGATAGCTGGAATTCAATTGTGGTCAGTGGGTGGGGGATATGCTTTAAAAGAGAAGCTCTGAAACAGAAGCTGAAAGCCTAGAATAAATCCCATTTTAGGGACGTCCAGCAGAAATTGAAGAATATAGAAGCGGAGCTCAATAGAATAGAGACAAAAGGTGATGACAGAATTTTTACTGATGATGAGACAAAGAAAAGGAAATTGCTACAGGAGGAGCTATGGGCTGCTGCTTTGTCAAATGCCTCATTATTAAGACAAAGGTAGGATTAGATGGATCAAGAAGGGGGATTGTAACTCAAGATTTTTTCACTTGACTATAAACTGGAAGCGCAGAAACAATATGATGAGAGGATTGCTAGTTAATAGGTGTTGGATAGAGGAACCAAACAGGGTTAAGGAACATGTCAACTCCTTTTTCAAGAGCAGATTTGAGGAGCCGGTTCAGGGTAGACCTAATTTGGATGGTGTTAACTTCATGACCATTGAACAACAATATAAGGAGGCTTTAGTGGCACGTTTTGAAGCATCGGAGGTGAGGAACGTTGTTTGGGCTTGTGGTAGTGAGAAGAGCTCTGGGCCAGATGAACTCAACTTCAAATTCATCAAAGAATTCTGGGAGGACATGAAGACTGATTTTCTTCTCTTTATGGATGAATTCTATTTAAATGGCGTTTTCCCTAAGGGTGGCAACACATCCTTCATTGCCCTAATCCCTAAGGGACAGGATCCATAGGGTCTGAATAATTATAGGTCTATCTCCCTCATTGGTTGCGCATATAAAATCATGGCGAAGGTATTATCGACTACATTAAAAAGGGTATTGCCTTCTATCATCGACCACCGACAATCTGCTTTTATTGAAGGGAGATATCTGTTGCAAGGTGTGCTCATAGCAAATGAAGTGGTGGATGAGGCAAAAAGGAATAATAGAAGCTGCCTCATATTTTAAAG
The DNA here is from genome assembly GCA_007407185.1 of Glycine tomentella. Classification (NCBI taxonomy): domain Eukaryota; kingdom Viridiplantae; phylum Streptophyta; class Magnoliopsida; order Fabales; family Fabaceae; genus Glycine; species Glycine tomentella. Next base: position 163,469 of record PYAF01006014.1, on the reverse strand, counting down.
TTGATTAAGAGAAGGCGTATGACTTAGTTAGTTGGGAATTTTTGTTATATATGCTGAAGCGGTTGGGATTCTGCTCAAAGTGGATTATGTGGATTGACGGGTGCTTAAAATTTGCATATGTTTCTGTGTTGATTAATGGGAGCCCAACTGAGGAGTTCATTCCACATCATGGCCTCAGACAAGGAGACCCTTTAGCCCTTTTCTTGTTCAACATTGTTGCTGAGGGCCTTACCGGATTGATGAGAGAAGCACAACAAAAAAATTTGTTTGAGGGTTATAAGGTAGGGAACAAACAGGTTGATATCAGCATCTTACAATATGCTGATGACACCATATTTTTTGGGGAAGCATCGATAGAAAATGTTAAAGCAATTAAGGTTATGTTGAGAAGCTTCGAATTGGTGTCGGGACTGAAAATCAATTTCGCTAAGAGCAGATTTGGGACTTTTAGCATGGATGAACAGCGGACAAGCAATGTTGCTTCTTTCCTGAATTGCAGTGTGATGTCTTTACCCTTTTCTTATTTGGGTATCCCTATTGGGGCTCATCCAAGACAATGTGAGACATGGGAATCCTTAGTCAGGAAATGTGAGCGGAAACTAGCAAGTTGGAAACAGAAACACTTATCTTTTGGGGGAAGGGTGACACTGATATAATCAGTTTTAAATTCGATTCCTATTTTCCTGTTTTCTTTTTTCAAGGCTCCAAAGAAGGTGATAGCTAGATTGGAGAGACTTCAGAAAAGATTTTTATGGGATGGGAATGCTGATCAAAAAAAGGTGGCTTGGGTTAGCTGGGAGGTGGTGTGCCAATCAAAAGAGTGCAGGGGCTTGGGCATCAAGGATTTAACTACATTCAATCATGCTTTACTTGGGAAATGGTTGTGGAATATGTTTCATTAGTAGAATGATTTGTTGGGCTCAGGTGCTAGATTCGAGATATGGTGGGTGAAGGAGCTTGGTTGGATCTGGGAGGTCAAGAAGAGAGTCAATCTGGTGGAGGGACCTTAGTTTGGTATGCAATTCGACTGGGGTGGGGAATGGGCTAATGAGTGGGCTAACTTGGAGTGTGGGTTGTGGATCCAAGGTGTTGTTTTGGGAAGACAGATGAAAAATAAGGGCTTGTTGTTGATGGAGAAGTATCCTCGCCTATATCACATATCCCACCAACAACAGAATCATATTTAGCAAATGGGTATCCCAATGTTGAGCGATTCACACGAAATGACACGGCAAGTGCACCGATCGTTTACAAGTAATAAAGTTAGGTAAGTAGAGTATCGTTCTCCACAGGGATTGGGGTGATTTTCACAATAATAGCGAATAAATATGATTGAAACGAAAACAAAAATACGCAAAGAGGTTGTTGTTGAATTGTTGTGGAATAAAAAGACAAAATGTAAATGCAGTAAATTGAATAAGGAAATTACCAATAGAGAATTAATTGTGGTCAGGCGCAATCCCTTCTGAGTCCTCCTCTTTCACTTGACTAGTTTAGTAATTTAAGTCACACAAATAATAAATCTCTCCTAGATTCGTAAATCCTAGATAACTAGCGATTTAACTCTTTAATCCGATCAAGAACCCTAAACCCTTAGCGATTCTGTCAAACTAAGCATTAAGAGAACAAATCATAAGTATTCTTGTTAAGATTGTTCAGAGCATAAGTCTTTTCTATATTAGTTAATCCCTAATTCCTTAGTGAATTAACCCTTTAACTTGAATCGAAAACCTAATTCCTTAGTGAGATCTATTAGTTTAAGCATTCAAAAGATCATAGCATAATTTCTGCATTCACGCATCCCTATTACTAGGTGATGAACAAATATTACTCTTAACAGGTCAGAAATTAGAACCCCAACGTTCCCATTGCGAATCCTAACCCTCAGTACTTACTTAGAGTGATCAAGTCTAAATAAGAATAAAAGATAATAGCAGAGAAGAATAAAACAATCAAAACAGCATTAGTATTCAATACCAATCAAGCTATAGAGGAATTCTCATCAGTTCATGGCCCTTCCACAATACAAGAATTAGCCTGCCATAGGCCTCAAGAACACCAAAGCAGATGAATAATACATTATTGTGCAGCACTCTAACTTTGAATCTTGATTCCTAGGGTTTGTAATGATTATTCTAGGGCTAAAATTGTGTTTCTCAGTGTATCTTAGCTCCTGTGTCCCCCAAATTCGTTCAGAGGCCTCATATATATAGACTTGTTTAATTAAGGTAAGAAAACCAAAAAGCTAAGCCCAAATCCTAAACAAATCTTTTAAAATAGGAAACAGAATCCATCCCACGCGACCCGCGCGCGATCCCGCGCTAACCGCGTGGCTTGTTCGAACATGTGGCGCTGGTAGCGCGGCCCTCCACACTGACCGCGTGGAGTCTTCGAGCATTCAGGCTTGGTGCAGAGTTTTTCACGCTGGTGGCGCGGCCTTGGCGCTGATAGTGCGGAGTGTTCGACTTCTTCACGCTGTTCGTGTGGACTCCCACGCTGATAGCGTGGGATCTTCGAGAATTAAGTCTTCTGGTCTGCACCTGGCGCGATCCGCGCGAGTTCCCACGCGATCAGCGCTGGACTTTGAACTTAGTTTTCTCTTTTCCTTTGCTTGAGTTTCCTCTTTTTGGCCTGCAAATGCTTCAATTGGCATTGAATAAGATTAAAAACAGTAATTAATAAACTTTAACTATATTTAACCTAATTTCTTAATTATTTAACTATTTAACCACCTAAAACTAACCTAAAACTAAGATGTGTTTGCAACACATCACCCAACACACTCAGGCTGGGAGTGGCAGCATCGGTGGAGAAGGTCTTTCATGGAGGGGGAGGTTGAATCAGCTGTCAAATTTTTAGAAGACATACAGGATTGTGGTCTGCAAGTCCAACAACAAGACTTGTGGAAATGGCAGGCTAATCTGAATGGAAAATTTACAGTTGGAAGTTCGTATAGGCTCCTTAATAAGGCAGGGCCAGTTGTGGAGCAAAATGAAGTCTTCAAAGACATTTGGAAAGTCAAAATCCCCAATAAAGCATCATGCTTTGCTTGGAGATTGCTTAGGGACAGATTACCTATGAAGATGAACCTAATTAGGAGAAATATAGATCTCAATGATACCCTCTGTCCTTTTTGCAGGAACACTGTAGAGGAGGCAGCACACCTATTTTTTAGCTGTGATAGAATTAAGATGCTATGGTGGGAATCTATGTAGTGGGTAAATATTTCGGGTATCTTCTCTGAAACTCCGAAAGAACACTTCAGCCAATTCTGTTTCTTTTACAATATATTGGTCAGCTCGCATAGGTGGCTGATATGGTGGATAGCCTTGACCTGGACTATTTGGTGGCATAGAAATAGAATTATCTTCCACAATGAAAGCTTCAATAACCATAAATTGATGGATGACGCGCTTTTCACTTGCTGGACATGGCTTAAGAATTTGGAGAAAGGATTTGACAACTCTTTCCACTTTTGGTCTAGTAATTTGAGGGGGGCTTTTGTAATCAAGGGAGGGTTTACTATCTAGATTTTCCCCCTTCATTTTGGGGGTAACCTATAACCCATCCAGACCTACGGCCCCTTAATCCATGTAATTTTCATGTATTAGGTTTCCACAGGTTTGTCTTTGGTGCTAGGTGTTTTTGTAATGGTACTACTTGTACTATGATCTTTCTTAATATATATATATATATATACACTTATCTTTGCTGATAAAAAAATTACAAATTGATACTTCTTTCTAGAGCGAGCACTGAACCAAATTTCCATGACTTGTACCTAAAATTTCCATGACTTCTTTCTAGATTACCCATCATACAGTGAAGCATTGTTCTTTATTTTCATGGTTTTCATCTCTCATCTCAGTTGTCAGACAGATGCAGATATAGGCTTAATGTAGATGAACATAAACTTTTCTTGAAGTATGTGTTGCTACATTGAAGGCATGTGCTTAATTCTTATTCAGTTTGTAGTTCCTGTTGGATGAAGAAGGTCATCTTCCTTCCTTATTTGCACAATTTATTATGCTTCTCTAATTCTAATTTTCCCAATTTTCCTCTCAAATGTGTTGGGGTTTTTCTAAAATTTTTGGCTTGTATATTTCTTTAGCAAGGTCTGTTATGCTAAGAGGGTACAAGAGAAGTAGTTTGATAATGCTGGAATTGTCAACCTCTCCCTCTACCTTTGGATTGAAACCAAAACACTTGATCTCACGGGAATTCACATGACATATAGCGATTAGCAATTCACAATGCATACACCAAAAGAAAGAGAGATGACATAATGAAGATTAGGATCTCAATAGATATACATATCAGATCCTAGAGTTGTATGCTGAAAACAATAAGAATACTTCACAACAACCAAGAGGGGGGTGAATTGGTTGAACCTTGGTATTTTAAAATCAAATTCAAATCAGAGTTTCAGGATCTTTATCACTTTTAAAAACCAAGAAACCTTTTACTCAATTAAATAGCTCAGTCCAAGAATTCAAAAGATCAAAACCAAACTTGTTGAACAATGAATATGATTCAAAGACTTAAAGACAATGAATATGATGAGAAGAAATAAGAACACAAGCAATTTATACTGGTTCACTTCAAATCATGAAGCTACATACAGTTTCTTGTAATTCACACTGAATTAGAGTTTCACTATTATAAAATATTCTTACAAGCTTTTACAAGAACCTCCCCTTTATCAACCCTAGATAAAGAACAGAAATCTAAAATCCTATTAGAAATCTAAGGAGAAAGATCCAGAGAACACTACTTTGATCTTTAAGCTAGAGAACCCTTCTCTAGTCCCAAGCTTTAAGAAATCAATTACAATAGCCAATAACAACAAAACTTGTAAACAAAATACAACCAATGTGTTAAGGAAAGAAACAACTTGATGATCCAACGAATGACATGCACATGAATGAACAATTCAGGTTGAAAGATGAAAAACAATCTCAAAACATCTTCTTCCTTAACCTTTGAAAGAAACTTCTTGTTTTAAAGAATCACTCAAAAACCCATGAATGTTTTAGTGAAATCAAGAACTCATAGAACCCATAAAAATCACTTAGAACGTGTTTAGAAAGCTTGTGTGGGCTTAGAATACAAATTGATCAAGTTACAAAACAAGTTGAGCCAATGTTCTATTTATAACAAACTTTTGTAACTGACAATAATCGATTAAACGCGCCATATAATCGATTATTTCACTCATGTAATCGATTAAAGTGTTCAACACAATTTTTGGACATGAGCAATGAACAAAATAATTGATTATTCCGTCTTGTAATTGATTAAGACAGGAAGCTTCAAAATATCAAAATACATTGTGTAATCGATTACGGATTCTGGTAATCGATTAAACCAGGAAGCTTTATAAAACAGAATGTACTATGTAATTGATTACTATATTTGGTAATTGATTAATGCATCAAAACTTATGTGCATTTGTATATGATGTAATCGATTACTGAATTTGATAATCGATTTAGACAAGAAGATGGCTTTTTCAGTTCAGCCTGAGTAATCGATTATTGTTCTTTGGTAATCGATTCTTCCAGCACTACTTGAAATAATGTATAGCAATGTAATCGATTACTACCTGTTGGTAATCGATTAAAGTGTTCATCAATGCAGTGTATGTGAGGACAAAGGTCAATTAATTGGTTATTCCGATAGGTAATCGATTACATTGTTCTTGAAAAGTTTTCCAGAATGAAGTAAGAATAAAATAGTTGATTATATTCTTAATGTAATCGATTAAGTCAGTACAAAATCATTTTTCCAAAAAACTTTGATTCAATTCAAAACCTTAGTTGTTTGTTAAAATCTAAGTTTGATTTTCATGAAAAATATTTAGTTAAATCAATGAATGAATGAATGAATGCATGGATCAATAAGATTGCTTTCCTTTTACATAAAATTCCAAGTCTTCAATCATGTTTGAAGCTCAAAACAAATCATAGCAAAGGCTTCCAATCTTCATGTTTGGTTGTTGTGAAGTATTCTTATTGTTTTCAATTAGCATCAAGAGCTGGTTCTTGAGAGTTATTCAAGATCACTAGTTTTCTTCAAAAAGAAAAATGAATACCTCACAAATAACCTTCAAGGAAGGTGCTTCTTTAAATAGACCTCCTATGTTTGAAGGGGAACATTTCAGTTTTTGGAAAAATAGAATGAACATCTTTATTCAATCAAATGACCCAGGAGCTTGGAATGCTATAGAAAAGGGTCCTTTCATTCCAAAGAAAACTGTTGCCAATGAATTGATTCCCAAAGAATGGGATGAGGTGACTGAAGCTGAACAAAAGGCTGCACAATATGATTTCAAAGCCAAAAATATTATCACCTCTGCACTTTTCTCTGATGAATTTTTCAGGACAGTAAGATGTAAGAGTGCAAAAGAAATGTGGGAGATGCTGGAAATTACTCATGAAGGAACTGAGGAAGTTAGGAGATCAAGGAAGCATGCCTTGATCCATGAGTATGAGATGTTCAAGATGAACACCAATGAAAGCATTTCTCAATTGCATATTGTCAACCATCTATTGGGTCTTGGGAAGATCTTTGATACTGAAGAATTAAATATAATGATCTTGAAGTGTCTAACAAGGCCTTGGCAACCAAAGGTGATAGCAATCAAGGAATCTAAGGATCTATCAATGATGTCCATGGCTGCACTATTTGGTAAGCTGCTTGAATATGAGCTTGAAATGTCTCAACTAACATATATTGAAGATGCAAAAAGAAAAACAGAAGCATTGCGTTGAAAGCTACAACTTCAAAAGCTGAAAAAGAAAAGAAAAGAAGTGATGAGGATGAAGAGGACAACATGAACTTAGTTGTCAAAAAGTTCAGCAAGTTCTTAAGGAAAAATAAGAACAAAAGGTTCACTAAATCCAGCAAGAACAACAATAGCAATAACAACATCAACAAGAAGATTGACAACAACTTTACATGCTTTGAATGTGGTAAACCTGGCCACATCAAATCTGAGTGCTCAATCTACTTGAAGAAACAACAAGGAGAGAACAAGATGAGGAAGGATGGGAAAGCTAAAAGAGTCTACATAGCTTGGGAAGATAATGAGTTGACTACCTCAGAATCTTCTACTGAAAATAAAGAAGTCAACATGTGTCTCACCTCCACTATCAATGAAGATGATGATAATCTCTCAAGTGATGGAGATGAAATAAATTCTGAACTTGAACAAGCTATTAGTGCTTTCCAAGAAATGAATGAGGAAGCCCAAAAGCTTGCAAAATCCAATAACAAGCTCAGAGGAAATCTTAGATGGCATGTTGCAAAAATAACTGAATTGCAAATTGAGATTTGCAACTTGAAAGAAGAAAATGAAAAACCTGTTTCAAGTTATAATTTGAATGGATGTCTGTGTGCCTCTTCCTCTACAAATGTTGATAATTATAACTTGCTTCAAAAAGATTTTGATGATTACAAAAAGAGTCAAGGAGAAAAGTATAAGCTACTTTTATCCAAAAACAGTGATTTAATTTATCTCTTGAGAAAGCTTTACAAATGAAAATGCAACTTGGCTAAAATGTTGAGTGTGCAAAAGTATGTTGGAGATACTTCTGGTTTGGGGTACAAACAAGGCTCAAAATCATTTGGTAAAACAGTATTTGTGCCTCCAAAATAGAAAAATCAAAAGTGGCATCAAAACTCAAAGATCAATCAAAATGCTGCATTTAGAAAACCGTCAAAATCTGTCATATGCAACTATTGTATGTAAAACGGACACACATCATACAAATGCTATGCTAGGAGATTCTATGTGCCAAATGGAGATTGCATTTGGATTCCAAAGAGAAAGAAAAATGCTAACCCCTATGGACCCAACCTTAATTGGGTACCTTCCTTTGTAAATTGATTTGATTTTTGCAGGTATGTCTAAGAGCTAGATCCTCAACATGGTATCTTGATAGTGGATGCTCTAGACATATGACCGGAGACATGTCCATGCTTACAAACTTAACACTTAAAAGATGGAGGATATGTCACTTATGGGGATAATAATAAACGCAAGATCATTGGAGAAGGCAACATTGGAGATAGCTTCAAAACAAAGATCAAGAATGTTCTTTATGTAGAAGGATTGAAGCACAATCTCTTAAGCATAAGCCAACTTTGTGACAAAGGATTTAAAGTCACCTTCAATGAAAACTGCTACATGATTTGTGATGGGAAAAGTGGTGAAGTAATTCATATAGGTAAAAGGAAATGTAACATTTACTTGCTTTCAATTGATCATGCATTCTTCCATAACAATTCTTGTCTTATAAGCAAGATTGATGAATCTTGGCTATGGCATAGAAGGGCTAGTCACATAAACATGCACCACATAAACAAGCTTATTAGAAAGGATTTAGTAATTGGGTTGCCCAAACTCAAGTTTGAGAAGGACAAACTTTGTGATGCTTGTCAAAAGGGGAAACAAACTAAGAACTCTTTTCAAAGTAAAAACATTGTTTCCACCTCTAGACCACTTGAATTACAGCACATTGACTTGTTTGGTCCTTCTAGAACAATGAGTTTAGGTGGAAACTATTATGGGCTTGTAATTGTGGATGATTACTCTAGATTCACTTGGACTCTGTTTTTGAGATCCAAAAGTGATGCTTTCCTTGCATTTAGAAAAATGGCTAAGCTAGCACAAAATGAAAAAGGTAGCAAAATTATCTCAATAAGAAGTAATCATGGTGGTGAATTCTAAAATGAACATTTTGAAAAATTCTGTGAAGAGAATGCAATTAACCACAATTTTTCAGCTCCAAGAACACCCCAACAGAATGGTGTTGTGGAGAGGAAAAACATATCTCTTGAAGAAGGAACAAGAACACTTCTTAATGAGACAAATTTGCCTAAATATTTTTGGGCGAATGCTGTAAGTACAATATGCTACACTTTGAATAGATTACTTATAAGACCTATTTTAAAGAAAACCCCTTATGAGCTATACAAATGTACAAAACCCAACATTTCTCTCTTGGGAGTTTTTGGCTGCAAGTGTTTTGTATTAAACAGTGGGAAAGAATCACTTGGAAAATTTGATGCTAAGGCTGATGAAGCAATTTTCCTTGGATATTCATTACATAGTAAAGCTTATAGAGTATTCAATAAAAGAACAATGTGCATGGAAGAATCTGTACATGTAATTTGTGATGAGTCTAATCCCTCTAAAGAGGAAAAGAAGTGTGATGTAGACGCAGACCCAATTGAAGAATTTATTCAGCTAGATGATTCATTAACTAAAGAGAAAGAAGAACCAAGTGTTGAAGCAAAACCATCAACTCTTGTTCAAGTGCCTAAAGATTGGAGAACAACAAGAGACCTATCACTTGACAACATCATAGGTAAAGTTTCAAAGGGAGTATCTACTAGATCTTCATTAAGAAACTTATGTTGTAATATGGCTTTTGTTTCTCAAATTGAACCTAAGAATATTGATCAAGCCTTGAATGATGAACATTGGATGCATGCCATGCATGATGAGTTAAATCAGTTTAAGAGAAATGAAGTTTGGGGGAACTTGTTCCTAGACCATCCTCTCTTAAACCCATTGGTACAAAATGGGTTTTTAGAAATAAACTTGATGGAAGTGGAATCATAGTCAAAAATAAAGCTAGATTGGTTGCTAAAGGATACAACCAAGAAAAAGGCATAGACTATGAAGAAACTTATGCTCCAGTTGCAAGATTGGAAGCAATCAGGTTATTGCTTGCATATGCATGTCTCATGGCTTTCAAACTTTTTCAAATGGATGTTAAAAGTGTCTTTTTAAATGGATACATTGAGGAGGATATATATGTTGAACAACCTCCTGGTTTTACTGATTTTAAACATCCTAACTATGTTTTTAAACTAAAAAAGGTTTTCTATGGTTTGAAGCAAACTCCTAGATCATGGTATGAAAGACTAAGCAATTTTTTGCTTGAACAATCTTTCACAAGAGGCCATGTTGACAAAACCTTGTTCATCAAAAGGCATGAAAATTATATCTTATTAGTTCAAGCTTATGTTGATGACATAATTTTTGGTTCTACTAATAATCTGCTATGTAAGGAATTTTCCTTAGCTATGCAGAAGGAATTTGAAATGTCAATGATGGGTGAATTAACATTCTTTCTTGGACTTCAAGTAAAGCAAATGTAGAATGGAACATTTCTCAATCAATCCAAATATTGCCTTGAAGTTATTAAGAAGTTTGAAATGGAGAAAAGCAAGGATGCTACAACTCCAATGGCTACATCAACATATCTTGATTCAGACGAAAATGGAAAGAAGGTTGATGAGTCTAAGTTCAGAGGAATGATTGGATCTCTGCTATACTTGACAGCTAGTAGACCTGATATAATGCTAAGTGTTTGCTTGTGTGCAAGATATCAAGCAAATCCCAAAGAGTCTCATCTTACAGCAGTTAAAAGGATCCTTAAATATCTCAAAGCTACACCAAAAGTTAGTCTTTAGTATCCCAAAGGTACGTCAATTAATATTGTTGGATTTTCTGATTCTGACTTTGCAGGTTGCAAGTTAGATAGAAAAAGTACAAGTGGCACTTGTCATCTTCTAGGAAGTTCATTGATCTCATGGCATTGCAAGAAACAATCTTGTGTTGCTTTGTCAACTGCTGAAGCTGAATATATCTTAGCTGGAAGTCATTGTGCACAAAGCCTATGGTTGAAGCAACAAATGCAAGATTTTGGAGTTGAACTAAATGAAATACCTCTGCTATGTGACAATACAAGTGCTATTAACATATCAAAGAATCCAATAATGCATTCAAGGACCAAGCATATTGAGATAAGACATCATTTCCTCAGAGATCATGTTCAGAAAGGTAATATCAAAGTTGAGTTCATTGATTCCCATAACCAACTAGCTGATATATTCACTAAACCATTGGCTAGGGATAGATTTTATGCACTTAGAAACATGCTAGGTATTCTTGATGAATCCAATATATGCTAGCCTATTTAAAGTATGCCTTTCAATGTTTAATTGAACTTCATTGCTGCATTCATCACAAAAATGACTGAAAATTCGTGTTGATCTGCTACGTGCTCTGTTTTCTGATAAACTTGCTGTAATAATCGATTACACCATGGGTTAATCAATTAAATTCATTAAAATTCACCTTATTTGTGCTAAATAAGCTTAAGTAATTGGTTACAGCAATCTTGTAATCGATTATTCTTTGTTTCAAAGAAATAATTCTTCCTGGAATAATCGATTACGTATCGAGATAATTGATTACTAACAACAAAATGCATTTTCCAGTTTGAATGTTTCACTGGAGTAATCATTTACGACCAATTGGTAATCGATTACATAAGTGGTTAAGACTTTTGATTCTCCTAGAGTAATCGATTACCACTCGGGATAATCAATTACACAAGCTCTGATACTTGACTAAAATCTCAAAATCATGATATAATCGATTACATTTGCATATAATCGATTACAAGTCATCTTCTACCTTTGATTGGTTGGAAAATAATCGATTACCATACTGGATAATCGATTACCACGTGTAATTTGAGTGTTCAAAATGTGAAAATAATCGATTACCATTAGTAAATAATCGATTAATTTGTCTGTTGTGCATTTTCTGACAGTTTTTCTCTGAAAATGTAACTGCCCAACCAAATCTAAAGGAAATCCAAGGCCATTGAAGTGCCTTAACTATCACCAACAGCTATATTTTAAAAAATATAGACGTTAGGAGCATCAATTCTGCCTATAAATAATGACTTGCTTCATTGAAAATCACTGCACCTTAGTCTCTTCTTCTTCTGATATTTTTGAATTTTTTTTTAGTTTTTCTGTGTCTAAATCTCTCAAAAAAAACCATGTCAAACCCAACACCTAAACGTGCTAGATCCTCAAAGAGGAAAGTAGGGGAGTCATCATCCAATCCTCCTCCTCCTCCACCCCTAAACAGGCTGAACTTGTGGTTTTCCACTAAGTTTGATAAAATGAACTATTTACAGTTCAATGCCACAAAGCCTGTAGCCTCACCCAAATACCTTGATCTAAATTGGTTTATAAGGGAAGGATTCCAATTCCCTGCATTCCTAGAAGCCCAAGGGCTTAGGAGATTTCTGGAAATGAAGGGTACCTTCTACCCTGATTTGGTGAATGTATTTTATACCTGTGCCAAAGGGTCCATGAATGGGACCATGATCACCAAGGTGAAGGGTGTAACAATGGAAATCACCCATGAAGTTTGGGAGACAGTTGTTGGGTCTTATGTGAAGGAGCTAGGAAATTTGATGAAGAACCTGAGGGGTACAACAAGATGGACACCTATAGGGAGATGTTGCATCATCCTCATATGCAACTTAGAAATAGGTTGGGTACAGGACCTATGAATCCTGAGGATAGGTTACTTCATTACATAATCACTTATGTGATCACCCCGAGGGCCACTAATCATGCCCAAGCCACAAATGAAGACCTACAATTGGTGTATGGTCTAAAGAACAACATACCCATGAATTGAGTTCTCATCTTTGAAGAAATTATGCTCAAATCCAAGAGGTTGGTCAATTACCCTTTCCCATATCCTGTCTTGGTATCAAGGTTCATTGACCACTTCAACATTGATGTGGAAAATGAGGTTGTGGACCATACCAATTTTAGCAATAGCCTAATAAAGGAAAAACACCTCACAAAGATGGGGATGCAGAAGACTCCTCAAGGTTGGATCATGGCTGGACAACCACAGATGCCTCCTACTGCTGATGGTGATCAAGTAGCTGATTCTGAAGATGAAGCAATAGATCCTCAACAGCCCTTGTACTCACAATTTGAAGCCCTCTTGCTGTAGAAAATGGACCTGATCCAGATGCAACAGGACTTTAAGGTTGAAACAAATGAAGCCTTAGGAGAGATTAGGGATAGGCTAGACACCATAGAAGCAAATATCACAGATAATGCATCTGCAAAATTCTAGGCCTATGTTTTTTTTATGCTTTGTTTTTTTGTTATTATCTTTATGTCTTAATTTCACTTGTAATGGCTCCCTATGATTAAATGAAACTTCCATTATGTTTCCAATTCAATTATCCGTTGTGCCCTTTATGTTTTTTACTTTAACAAGCCAAATAGGGGGAGAAATGATTGATTGTTGAATGCCCTACATACTACTCTGTTTGCCCCTATTTTTTGGTTCAAATTTTTGCCCAAAATTTGACTTGAATGGATTATGGAATTTAGGGGAAGCTAAGTGTTTAAAATGAATCAATTATACCTAGAATACATGTGAATGATGATTAAAAGGAATCAGATGCTTTAACACTTGATCTTTCTATAGAAAGTGTAAAAATTTCAGGTCTGAAAAATTCAAAGTCTTCCATGGACAATTTCATTTAAAAAGCTTCAAGTTCAACAATTGGTGAATCAAGAATTTGGCATTTTAAAGCCAAAAAAGAGGGAGATTGTTGATTCCAGGAGGAGCTTCATGAAGATTGGAAGCCTTTGCTAAGATTTGTTTTAAGCTTCAAACATGATTGAAGACTTGGAATTTTATGTAAAAGGAAAGCAATCTGATTAATCCATGCATTCATTCATTCATTCATTGATTTAACTAAGTATTTTTCATGAAAATCAAACTTAGATTTTAACAAACAACTAAGGTTTTAAATTGAATCAAAGGGTTTTGGAAAAATGATTTTGTACTGACTTAATCGATTACATTAAGGATATAATCGATTATTTTGTTCTTACTTCATTCTGGAAAACTTTTCAAGAACAATGTAATCGATTACCTATCAGAATAATCGATTAATTGACCTTTCTTCTCACATACACTGCCTTGATGAACACTTCAATCGATTACCAACAGGTAGTAATCGATTACATTGCTATACATTATTTCAAGCAGTGCTGGAAGAATCAATTACCAAAGAATAGTAATCGATTACTCAGGCTAAACTGAAAAAGTCATCTTCCTGTCTTAATCGATTACCAAATTCAGTAATCGATAACATCATATACAAATGCACATAAGTTTTGATGCATTAATCGATTACCAAATATAGTAATCGATTACATAGTACATTCTGTTTTATAAAGCTTCCTGGTTTAATCGATTACCAGAATCTGTAATCGATTACACAGTGTATTTTGATATTTTGAAGCTTCCTGTCTTAATCGATTACAAGACAGAATAATCGATTATTTTGTTCGTTGCTCATGTCCAGAAATTGTATTGAACACTTTAATCGATTACCAGATTAATTTAATCGATTACATGAGTGAAATAATCGATTATATGGCGCGTTCAATCGATTATTGACAGTTATAAAAGTTTGTTATAAATAGAACCTTGGCTCAACTTGTTTTGTAACTTGATCAATTTGTATTCTAAGCCTACACAAGCTTTCTAAACACATTCTAAGTGATTTTTCTGGGTTCTATGAGCTCTTGCTTTCACTAAAACATTCATGGGTTTTTGAGTGATTCTTTAAAACAAGAAGTTTCTTTTAAAGGTTAAGGAAGAAGTTGTTCTGAGATTTTTTTCATCTTTCAACCTGAATTGTTCATTCATGTGCATGTCATTCACTGGATCATCAGGTTGTTTATTTCCTTAACTCATTGGTTGTATTTTGTTTACAAGTTTTGTTATTATTGGCTATTGTAATTGATTTCTTAAAGCTTGGGACTAGAGAAGGGTTCTCTGGATCTTTCTCCTTAGATTTCTAATAGGGTTTTAGATTTCTGTTCTTTATCTAGGGTTGATAAAGGGGAGGTTCTTGTAAAAGCTTGTAAGAATATTTTATAATAGTGGAACTCTAATTCAGTATGAATTAGAAGAAACTAGATGTAGCTTCATGATTTGAAGTGAACCAGTATAAATTGCTTGTGTTCTTATTTCTATTCTCATCATATTCATTGTCTTTAATTCTTTGAATCATATTCATTGTTCAACAAGTTTGGTTTTGGTCTTTTGAATTCTTGGACTGAGTTATTTGATTGAGTAAAAGTTTCTTGGTTTTTAAAAGTGTTAAAGATCCTGAAACTCTGATTTGAATTTGATTTTAAAATACCAAGGTTTAACCAATTCACCCCCCTCTTGGTTGTTGTGAAGTATTCTTATTGTTTTCATATGTCCTAAGCCCCATACAACTCACAAATTTTGAATATCCCCCTCCCAAATATTCCCTTTTGAATCATAGCTTCAGACATAATCTCCACTTTGCCCTCCTCTTCCATGAGTCCCCCTTCTCTATCAAATAATCCAAATTTTTCTAAATAGGAACTAGTGTGGAAATACTGGTGTGGTGCAATAGGACTTTGTTTGCCCCATGTGGTTTTGTGTACTCATCTGTACTGCCTTTTACTGCCATCCATACTACCTTATTATAGCAATTTGTGGCTGTTGCTAGGATTAGTTTTGACATTATAGCAATTTGGTGCTGAATGAAAATACAAGTTTTGACATTATGCCGACACCAATGGTTCCTCAAACACAAGTAATTTATTCCCAATTATTAGAGTAGACTATAGATATTGTGCATATGCAATCATAAGTTAACTAATCTTATTTGAAGTCAAAGAAGAAGCTTGTGAAAATATTTTGAGGAATTCCAGCCAGTATAGTACCACTCTCTCCTCAAATCGGATATTTGACCCAGATGAGGATGTTAGCGAATAGGCTTTTAAGATTTACCCCGCTGCTACACAGCGAAAAATGCCTTCAAAGCCCAATCTCAGAATTGCATACCATTGTCTTCTTGTATTACATAATATTTTCTTTAAGCTTAAAATATACTTATCTATTGACTCTTGTATTTGTTGAGCCTAAGTTTGGGCTACCCATAATGGTATAAGGGTTATTCAAGTTGCATGTGGAATGCATATCAGCTGTCTTTTATAGTCTAACATTATTATTGAACTAAATTTTTGGAATTTGAGCATATTTTCACCCGTTTGTGTCATAGATTAAAATACCGACGCTTTAGCGCGCTATCTCGCTTCAACAGCGGGTTGCGACACCCAGCCTCTACTTCCGTGCCGCAACGCGACGGTTTCCGATAGCGGTCGGTGGTGGCGTTGCGGGTGACAGATCTTGCGACCCTATCGCGCCGCTACTTCCATGGAAGAGAAAAAATTGCAGAGCTTCAGCCATCGGGGGGCAGTGTTTTGAAAATTAAAGGTAAGTTAAGGGTTGTAAAGAAGACCAGTTGCAGAGCTCCTCTACCGCTGCCTCGTCAAATCTATACGCTGGCACCACCGACCCCTCACCGCCCGGTTGCCGCGGCCAAGGGAGTACCACTTGTCGCGGTAGGTGTCGATGAGGGCGAGGGTTTCATCGGGGGACCAGCACGGCGGAGGGAGACAGCGGGAGGAGGGTGGTGCAGAGATGGGGACGAGGGCAAGGAGGACGGTAGTGGGGGATTGGGAGGTGGGGGAGAGGAGGCCATGGGAGAGAAGGTTGAGGGAAAATGGGTGTGGCCTATGGGTATGGGTCGAGGGAGAAAGAAAGAGAAGATAATAATGAGAGAAGGCTTATCACTGACACAATATTGAGGGAAAGTGGGTGTGGCCTGTGGGTATCGGTAAATGACTTATCACTGCAATCTCCACTTCCTCTGTCAATGTCAACACTCATTTTTATTCACCATTTAAAGCAAAATATTTTTTCCTATTTTTTATTCATTTTAATGTTATTCTAAACATTTTTTTAAGAGATCAAATAAAAGTAATGTTTATAAACAAGAAAATTATTATATAGAGAAATAAATATTTTAATATGAAGATACAATTAAATAAATATTAATAATATATTAATATTGATAAAAAAATATTTTAAATGTTATATATAATGATATTTGTAAAATCTAAATATAATAGATGTTTACATTAAGCTTGCGGAGGAATTAGTATATTGTTTCCTTTATGTTTCTTGAATTAGTATATTGTTTCTTTTATGTTCCTTGAATCCTTGTTTTGAATGTGTAGTATTATACTTTTTATTCATCATTTCCTCCTATTTTGGATGATTTCTTATTTTATAGTATTTATACATGTAGTATAATTTATTATAAGTATTTTTAATAGACTTCATAGTAGCGGCTTTACCGCTATCCACTATACTGCTATAGAATTTTTGAGGTTGACCGTTACTGGTCGCTACCTGCTATTTAAAACTATATGGTTTGTGTGTGGCTGTAGTGTCCTCCAAAGTGAAAGCATATGAGGAATCTGAAGATTGAACAAATTGAAGATTACATGTGAAATGACATATGAGTGCAACAGGCTGAACAAAATCTGGACATAAGCCTGGCCCTTCTCAGGACTGTAATTTGTGTACAGGTAAAAACAGATTATGTAATATCTGGAATTTTTAAACATATGATTAAGCACGTGTTAATCTTAGGATTAACCTTATGATGGAGGAAATATAATTAGGCCTTGGAATCCCTTGGAAGGAGGCTTAAACGCTTGAGAAAGAGTGGAAATAGGCTTTTCTGGCCTGCGGTGCGACCCGCGCCATATGTATAAATATACCAATGCTGTCTGCCATCCCAAGTGGGTAGCGTGGATGTCGAAGTGGGTAGCGTGGATGTCCAAGTGGGTAGCGTGAAGTACGGCGCGAGTAGCGTGGGAAGTGGCTTAGAAATGGTATTTTCTTCTGCCAGCCCAAGTGGGTAGCGTGAAGTGCGGCGCGAGTAGCGTGGGAACGTCGGCAGAACCAAAATTTAAAGGCCAAAACGCGAAAATGGAGGGGGAAAAGAGCCTTTCTTCTTCCTCTTGCCTCCAAACCTCCATTGGAGGTGCTTCCAAGCTTTTTAGGGCCATGTTTGAGAGCCTAAACACCTCCTGAGCCCTTTCTATCACCTAGAAACCGAGTGAGAGCGAGAATCCTTCCTCCCTTTCACCAAAACCTCCAGTTTC
>PYAF01006014.1:133854-144190 GCA_007407185.1 Glycine tomentella | reverse complement strand
ATATGTTGTATCTCTAAGAGAGGGTTTCCCGAGGGGGGGACTAGAGCCTAGGGCCTCTTAGATGAGCCATATCTGGATTTACAGAGTCCTGAGTTGAGGGTTCTCCTCAGGCCATGTTTGTATGATTCAGAGTCCTGAGTTGAGGGTTCTCCTCAGGCAATGTTTGTGTGGTAAAGAGGCGGTGCCTCTCTGGTATGGAAAGTGTCTAGTGAGAGACACTATGATAGGTACCTCTGTGAGACCTCTGTGAGACAGGCTATGAGAGCCTAGATGAGATATTGATGCCATGATGATGGCTTTGATCTCTGTGAGATGGCTGAGAAAGCCAGGATGAGGTGAAATACCTCGGATACTGAGAGTATCCAGTTATGACCCAGGGAGCTGGGAATGTGTGAAAACTAGGATGTTGTCCTAGTCTTTGTATGTGTGAGCTAGGATGATTTCCTCAGCTCTGTTTTATATGTTGTGTGCTTGGTGGTGAACCAGGGTTAGGGAGGATTTCCAGAGCCCTGAGTTTACTGAGACATTTGTCTCACCCTGTGTGGGGTTGTGGTTTTCAGGTGTTTCTTGAGGAGAGGAGCGACCTCAGGGCAGGAGGCCCTAGTGGACCAGATAGGCTGGATGGGAGGCTGCAGTAGAAGACCAGAGATTCAAGGGTGAAGCTGGTCTTAGATCTCTGTGTATGTGTAGGGTGTGCGTATACCCATTTCCTGTACATATTTGATATATGACCAGCTGTGGTCTTGTTTTTGAGCATGTATATGTACAGTTGATGTTATATAAAGTATGTTTCCTCCTGATTATATGAGTTTGGTTTTTTTGTATTCTGCCTAAGTTGTGTATATGTTTTATCTGGATCAGCATATGGCTTGTTTTATGTTCTTTGGTTATGTGGTTTTTATATTCCGTGCATAATGTAATCAAGATAAAACGATTCTATCGCTTCCGCACCGCGCTTACTAAACGCTAAAAGCCTGTTATGTATATCATTGATGATAACATGCCGGAGACGTCCGGGGTGTTACAGATTAATTAATTGGGCCAAACCAAAAGGAATTGTGTTGGTCTAAGTTAGAATTTGACCACATTGGTCCTCCCTTCATGGTTGCAAAGGAAACATTAACCAAATAGATTAGGACACCATATAAGTTGTTAGGCCAGTCCCAACTTAGCATCAGGCCAAATTGACCTGCTATTCTAAGTAGTTTTTTTTTTTGGGGGGGGGGGGGGAATTAATTAGATCTGATCTAATTTGGCATTAGGCAAAAATTAATCCCAATCAATCTAATTTTATTTTGGAAATTGTTTGAATATAGGTTTATCATTAAATTCTTTAGGTCGTGTTGTTTTTGTCATAGGTATGCCTCCAGTATAAGATTAGTCATGTATGCTTACCTATGCAGCTATCTACTAATATGTTTTGAGAAATCTTATTGTTCAATTTTTTTTTTTGGAGAAATCTTAATTATAAGAAAAAAAAAACAGTCTATATACTAATATTATAAAATATTTCTACACTGATATTAAATAAAAAAAATTATAACATATAATAAATTTATTAACTTTTATAATAATTATATTAAAAAGTATATCAACAATAATTTTTAATTAGTTAATAGCATAAAAAATGTTATAAAATATATATATTCATTAAACTTTAATTATAATATATTATGTGTGCTAGCATTGTTACCTTCTTGTACTCATATGATATAATGTATAAAAAGTTGTTAATTTTTTTTCTTTTTTTATCTTTCTTGATTACCACACTTCACCACTTTTATAATTTATTGAATATATGAATATAATTTACAATAAAAATATATGAACGATTTTTACCTTATATATATATATGTATATATTAAAGCTTAAAATATATAATTAAATATATATGTTAATTAAATAAAGTAAAAAATTAAATTATAAAAATCATAATAAAAAGAAATAAGTTAGGAAAAATCATATCTATATTAAGAAAAGAAAAAGAAAACAAAACGCTAATTCTTTAGTGTTCTACTTCTATAATAATAAAAAATCAAAAATAAAAATTTGAGTGATCATATGTCTATTAGTTGATTAATGATTTGTTCTTATCTGATCCGTAATTTATTTTTCTTCTCCCTTCTATGTTAGACAATGAACATGAATACATCACATTTAGGAGGGAGTTCATTTTAGTATCCACCATCTAGGTACACCACTGATTTATTTATTAAAAGTCTATTTAATTTCAGTTTGGATAACTAGGATTTGGCATCATTTGTGACTTATATTCATAAGAGTTTAAAATTATATTAGGCTGATATGTTCCAAATATGATGTTAAGCCATCTATATCTCATTATTTTTACAACATTTATACATTGCATCTATTCATTCATTGAAGTTATCTATTCCAATTGAGCCAAATTTTGAAACACTAGTTACAATAATGCTCATTCATTGGTTGTGTTAGAAATCGTCTTTGATGTGTTCATGTCTAGATAAATTCTCAATTAAGCATATATAGTGAATTATCTTTAATTTCCCAAGGTAACATGACAAGAATAATTGGAAGGAGGAAAATTAACAAAACTTTTATTTTATGTGACTCTTGGTTATTAATTGTTGGTAACTGAATTAGTGAATATGTGAATGAATATATATGAATTGAAAGAATTGTACATTAGGTAATTCCCAACGGATTTTTCCATTGATAATTTTTTATGATTGATATGAGAAATTATCGTCAAAAATTTCCAAGGAAACAAAAATTCGGTCGATTAAATTTTTCTACGGCCGTTTTACCAACGGATTTTTGTCCGTCGACAATTTTAAATTTTTGACGGATTTTTGCTTTTAGCGACTGATATAGTTCATCGGAAATTTCATTTTTTTTTTAATGTGCTTTACTTTTTATAATTTGATCATGGAGGTAACAAAAATTTAAATTTATATGATGATGTTTATGCTTATTTAGTTTTTGGGATGTATGTTTTAGATTATTTGTTCATTTATGGTATTATTTAATATCTCATATTATTATTGATTTAATGATGGAATTAGGAGACGACGTTTGTGGAATATTTCTTTCACAATTGTGATTGAAAGGCGATTAACTCGTTTTGTAATAATTCAAAAAGTTGTAATTCTCCCGCAAATTTAAATACATGCAAAGAATCATTCTATTAATACAGACAATTATTTTTAAGTGATAATGATATTGTATGAGTATATATGAGCTCTAAATTAGGGCGTTATAACTTAAAAGTTGCAAAAAATTGTTTTATATCTTTTAAATGTGTTAGCTATGTTTTTTTTTCTAACTATCAGAAAATGAAATGTTGCAATAATAAAAAAAAAAAATTAACATGTGTCACTTACAGTGACTATCACACCATAATTTAAAGGCACACTTAACAATATAGAAAAGAAAACATAAATAGACAAAAATATTAGTGATTAAGACCAGTTAAAACTTTGTCCAAAGACCAAAAGTAAATATCCCAGGAAAAAAATTAAAAAAATTCTAAATTAACCTTTGTTTAGACTTATTGTATCCAAGATACTTTTACATTTAAATATCAAAATATTTACTAATAAATTTATAATTTTTTTACAAATCAAAAGAAATTAAAAATAAAACTATTTTAATAGGCAGAAGCTAAAAAAGAAATTTACTTTTTTAAAAAATAACTTTAATACAAATAGCATGATGTAATCAGTCTAACTAAAGAAAAACATGTAATCAATTTTAAAGCTTTAATAAATGGGTGTTTAATTATCACTACAAGAAAAAAGGCTATTTGTAGCGAGAATTTTTTTATGACAAATATTGAATATTAATTCAAAAATTACTTTTGCTAGAGAAAAAATTGTTGTTGCAGTGCGCTGCAATAAAATTTATATTCACAACGAAAAGTTCTTCTGTTACTATTAACACTTTCTCAACAAAAATTATCATTGTCACTATTTATATCTTCACAACGCAAATTTTTACTATCAATACATATGTTTTTACAACAAAAAATTTTTCTTACACTACTTTTGTTTTCACAACAAACATTATTGTTGTCGGTACTTTTACTTTCACAGGGAACATTATTGTTGTCGCTCAATATTTTCACAACGCAAATTTTCATTGTCACTACCTAAGGTTTCACAACAAAAAATCTCGTTACCACAACAAATATTATCATTGTCATTACTTATTTTTTCACAACAAACATTATCATTATCACTTTATGTTTTCATAACAACAATTTTTGTTGTCACAACTTTTTTGCTTTCATAAAAAATATTATCACTAGCACTACTTAGTCTTTTATAATAAAAATTGTTGTTGTCATTTTAACACAATTATTATTGTCATGATTGATTTGTGGTAACTACTAAAGTGTGGATGTAAACATTGTCATTGTCACTTTAAAACATATATGTCTTGCAACTTCATTTTATGAGTATAATTAAATTACAAATTCCAGATAAACTAACACAAGAAACTAACTTTTCTTTTATCAAATACTCCTTAAAGTTAAATTTAACAAAGAAATAATTTTCTATACTCCAAAATAACATTTTTTCTACTCAATTCATGCATTGAAACTCACAATTTTGTATTAAATTCATAAAAATACTTTTAAAACTTTAAATCAAATATAGATATAGTATTTTTATTATATATCTTTTGAGTAGTAGTGTATGGATTTTTTTTTTTAAGAAAAGTAGTAGTGCATGGATATGTGTGCGTTCGCTCGTGCCATTTGTTTAATGTAATTAGAATACAAAGATAAAAGTAGAAAACATTTTCAAGATAAATTATAACATTTTTTTAATACAGATAAATTATACCATATAATATGTAAGATTGTTTATCTTTTTAATTTTCAAGATAAAAATAAGAAACAAAAATAATTTAAGAAGAAAGTATTTTAAGTTGTCATGCATTTTCATTTTTTTATAAACACTAAAAATATTGATTCGTTATTTTTAATTTTAGACTTATTTTCAACAATATTTTTAGATAAAATTTTTCAAAATTTTAAGCAAATGTATTTTTATGATTATTTTATATTTTTTAAAATGAAAAAAAACAGCATTCAAACCAAACATGACATTATTGTTTTGCTTTCATAGGAGAAAACAAAAGGATTACTAAAAGGTTAAAATACATTATCTAACCTATTAAAATAATATAAAAGTTTTTTATAACATATATTTTCTTAATTTACTTTCTTTGTTAATAGATAATTTTTTATCTACTAATTAAATAATAAAAATAGGTTATATCCCCTTTATTTTCCATAAATTTATTTTAAGACAGAAACAGATAAAAAAAAATACAAAGGATTACATGACTTGAGCAATGTTACCATTCAAACAGTTGAAGACTGACGGTCAAATTAACATTGAACACAAGGTACGAAATGAAATAAAGGGTGATAAAGGAAGATTGACCAACCTAGATAAACCTAAAAAGTGACTGACATGATTAAGGAAAAAATACAAAATATTATAAATAGAATTATTGTATTTATATAATAAAGTTACATAATAATTTGTGTTTTATATTTTTATTATATTACTCATTTTATACTTTTTGCTTTCACCTTTCTTATTTATATAAATTATCATAGTATAATTATTACATACACTTATTTTCTCTAATAAATAATGCTTGATAATATAAATTTGAAAATTAAAGAATAAACATAATTTTAAAATAAAAATATAACCAAATTTTCGTTTTATAGGCATTTTAGTTTAAGCTTTATGAATAAAAAAGTATTTAGTTTAATCTTTAAAAACAACAATATTTTGAATAAGTTAAATAAACATGCGGAAGACCGAAAAGATAAAATATCAAATGAAGTTATATGTACAAGAAAAAATTAATATAACATTCATTTAAAAATGATAAATCAATTAAGGTGGTTTAGATATGTATAAAAGGTGGTTTATACTACAAAAAAGTTATATTTTACTGACAAAATATTTTTGACGGTTATTATAAATGGCCACAAATAAAAAAATTATTATTTGTTTTATTTTTTTTAAGCAGTAATGTTAGTTTATTTTTATTAGAAGGTAAAATCATAATGAGGATTTTTTTCCTCCGTACCTTCTCCTTTACCCCCAAAAGACGAAGCAGTTAACATGAGTTCTTATCTCGTGACGTCGGGGTAAAATGTCCAAAATCCAAATAGAGCAACAAGGTGCTGCTCTTGCTTTCTGCAACGCACCATTTCCATTTCCATAACTCCCTACACCACACCTTCTCCTCCTCGTTTATCCATTACCCTATCTACAACCGCTAATGCGATCCAATTTCAATTCTAATTTCGATTCCAATTAGATCTAGGGTTTCTCTTTCCCTCGTCGGCGAACAACAACGATTTTCCAACGCTGGCTTCACAGATCTCGCATCACTGTCTGATAATACATTGGAAAAATGCACACCATATCAGCGCAATCATCCTTTCGGGACCGGACGCACGAATTCCAGAGCATTGCTGAGAGGTTGAAGAAGACAGGATCAGCGCCAAATGGACAAAGCAGCAGCTCATCCAGATCGGAGGAACAGCAAGCAGCGATTGCAAATCAATCAGAGTTCAACAAAAGAGCTTCCAAGATCGGCTTGGGGATTCACCAAACGTCTCAAAAGCTCACCAAGCTCGCCAAGTGTGAGCAAATTATAATAAACCTATTTTAATCGAATTTAAAACCATATGATATGAATTAATAATAATGATGAAGTCGTGAACCTTTCTATTCGTCTTGATATGAATTTATTTACATCTGGTGTGAGTGGAGCAGGTTAGAATTATGATTCACCTCTTTTGTATTTTATTGCAAGTATTCCACAAAACATTCTTAGCCCAAGCTTATCATTCCATGTGGTTTTGTTACTTGGTTCTTGTTGCAGGGTTTAGTGCCAACGAAAATGTATTGTTCACTAAAGTAACTGAAGTCTCAATTCTTATGGTGTTACCCGACATTGCCAAGGTTAGTCTAATTTTCTTCTTATTGGATATTTGTATTTCTAGTCTTACAACTTCAGCCTAACTAATGGACAGAACATATTTTATCTTCCATTGATAGTTTTGTGTGTGATGACAAAGTGTTGATATATTGCTCTATAGTTTAATAGTATATATAAAATCCTAGTACAAAAAGAAGAACACAAGGGTTAGTTGCCATAACCGAACAGGAGAACATTGCAGGCACTAGCAGCAGCCATCTTAAATTTTCCCCTTTTGGGTTTTTCCTTTTTTCTTTTTATCTCAGTGTTAGTGCCTGTCATGCACTGATTATTGTTGTCGAGGTTGGGATGTTTATGAATACTATGTTTATAGTATTATTAATGTATATAGTTATTGATTTTTGGGTTAACCTTTTGAGGGAGGGTTAGACAGGAAGGGAGTGTTGGGAATGTAAGAAGTATGTTCAGGTGTGATTACCAAGAGGAATATCGTAAACCTTTCTCTGCTTTTAACACACACACTACACTACTACTTCTCTATATATTTGTATATGATTTCACTTCATTCCCTTTTGGTTTATGTTAATATGTGGCACCTTGCATTACCCTACCACCCTCTATTATTACAAGGTTGTAAATTTTAATTATGAGTAGCTAGTTTCTCTTCAGATTTCCAATAATTCCATCTTTTTATTTTCTGTGCTTCCATCATGTGTAAGATGGAATAAAGGTAGGGAAGGAAGGAGCATAATCTTTGAATGGGGCTGGGCTCGGTTAACTTGTTGAACTGTTCTTGTTTGTATTAGTAGTGGTTGAAGTTTATCATACCTCACTGTTTCATTTGGATATGTCTTGGACTAATAGTAATATTGATTGTTGCAGATTCTGTCAAGCTAGCTAGCTACCTATAATTTTTGCTTTCTATTCTTAGCTGTGTTTGTATTGGCCAGGTTCAGTTCTCATTTCAACTTACCTAACTGAAAGTTGTCGTTTATATTGTTCTTAGCTGTGTTTGTATTTTGTCTTGGATTAATAGTAATCAAGCTTCTAAGTTAATGGAGTGATACTAAATCAGCTTCTTCCTTTTGATTGAAGTTCATTTATCATGTTAAATTTTGCTTATAAGGGGCATCAAACATATGTTATTTTGTTTTTTAATAGTATTGTTTAGAAAACAGTTATTTCCTTTGGACAATCCTAGAGATAACAGAACATAAACCATGTGAACAGTTCAATCTTACTGTTTCTGATATTGAGGTTTCATTCAATTTCCAGCAAACCGATATTCCAGATTTCAAATCAATTGCCAATTATATAGAGAACCAAGTCTCAAATTTTCC
Source organism: Glycine tomentella (assembly GCA_007407185.1). Lineage (NCBI taxonomy): Eukaryota > Viridiplantae > Streptophyta > Magnoliopsida > Fabales > Fabaceae > Glycine > Glycine tomentella. Next base: position 135,890 of record PYAF01006014.1, on the reverse strand, counting down.
CATTTTACCTTGTCTACATTGCATTGAATCTCCAATTTGAGATGTGAATTTTCTTTTTGCATGATTTATAGTATATGAACTCTTCATCAACTCAACTAGTCCTCACGAAAAGGATGGGTATATATGATCCATTCCATCAAGTGAACATGTGGGGGACAACTTTAAAATTGATGGAAGCTTGAACTCAATTGCTCCCCAAATGTAATGATTAAGCCTAGCATGTAGAACAAGGTAAGAATGTAGGAATTTCTCTTTTGTTAGCGAGTTAGCATTGTTTTGTGGGAAAACTTGTTTATGAAAGTCTTTTGAATTTTATTTGTCCAGTCTGAATGTACTCCTCACGAATCAAGGGAAGCTTCTGGAGATGATCAAGAGACTAATGACAAAGCTGATACTAAGGTAATCAAATTTCATCACTATATATTTCTTTTATGTATTTCCTCATCATCTTTCCCATGCTTCACTTTAATCATTGTAAATAACTTGGAAGGAAACATGTTGATTTCCTTCACATATTTATACCTTAACAAGAAACTGAAATTAATGCTTTAGAGATCTGATATCAAACATGAATGTTTTTATTTGAGTCTTTCACAATGTAGTTAATGAATATTTATTTGTAATTAATAACAAAATTAGCATATTGCAATTAATATTTTGTTGTGTTCTGTCAACCGTTTTTCTCAATGATCCAATTATGAGAAAATCAAGTATTTCATGGTGAACTGCAAGTTGCTTCCATGATATGAATATTCTAATGTTAACACTTAACAAACCTTTTTTTTTTATGGAATTGTCAAATTTCATTTAACATTTATCTTGTGATTACATAAGTACTTTTCATTAGTGCATGAAGAAATAAGCTTATAGCATGTGGCATTATTTAATACGGAACTCCTGCTTTCAGGGATAACTTTGTTTGAACTTGAATATGCACAATGGATTGAAGAGCAAGATAGATAGAATCATGAACTGAGAAATACATTACAAACTCAAGCATTTGAAATGCAGCTTCAGCCACTTGTTGAGAGTTGCTTGAGCCACTACTCAAATCTTTTCAGAATGAAAGCAAAAGCATTTGAGTGTAAGCTTGGATAAAAATTACGTTTGATATTTATTACATATGTTGTAATATTAATAATTATTACAATAATTATTATAGTATTGAAATTTGAAAGAATAGAAATTTAATACATTATCTCAATTTTTATACTTCATCAAATAGGAATGAAAATAACCATAGAACTAATGGAAATGATTAAAATTAGAGAAATATTAATGAGTTTTTTTATCAACAAAAATATTGTTTTTGCAACAAAATAATATTGATTTTGGCAAAAAAAAAAAAAAAGAAGCAAAATCGCATTTAATGGCAGTTTTTGAACCGCCAGAAATATAAAACATGAAAAAAAACGTAAAAATAAATTTGTGACGGCTATTAGCCATCACAATGTTTTTGATGGATTTACCAGCATTCCACTAAAAGTTGTTACAATATTTTCTAACGTCATTATCTTTTGACGGTCAATTTTGATTGTCATAAGTTAATTTTGTGACGGCTTTTAACAGTCAGAAATTGCTCTTTTAGCCGAAACAAAAATCACATTTTTTTTTTGTAGTTAGATATGTATAAAGAAAATTATAAAAGACACTTGAATAAATTGCATGAATTTTATTCAAAAAAGAAAAGGGGAAGACCTCCGAATAAAATATTAAGAAAAACCATTAAAAAAAAGACCTATAACTTAATAATATATTTTAAAACATTAGTTTTTAACAAGGATAATTGTTGTTGTAAATCATGCGTAAGATCTTTACTCTTATAGGCGGAAAGATCAATTTATTTGTATTTTTTAATTGTTTATGAAATAAAAAAGAATAATTATTTTTTATAAGATTATGAGAATAAAAATAATTAATTTATAAAGTAGTAGTATTTAAAAAATAACTAAATTTAAAGAATGTGCAATCACAATACATTAACATTACTAACGCTTAAAATAATTAGTCAAAAAATGTTTTATTATATATTATTA
>PYAF01006014.1:93896-126739 GCA_007407185.1 Glycine tomentella | reverse complement strand
TCTACCCCACCGGGTAGATGCACATGAAAATGCATGAATGATTCATTTTTCATCTTTTTAATTATTCTTTTTCTTCTCATCATTTTCATCTCAAACTCACATCATCACATGATACACTTCTCAAATCATTTTCATCATCTTGAATCATGCTTGAATAACTCTTTTCATCTTATTTTCTCATTATTCATCACGTATGCATAATTAAATCGTTAAATCTTATAAGGTAGTTACACCTATTTGAATGATCAAGCATAGTTGATATGTTGTTAATAAAGAGATATGCATAGTGGGCGTCCGTGCTTTTGTAGAAGGTCGATATCCATACTCCTGTAGCAAGACTGACAAGGAAGGCAGATAAGTGTGTCCAGGTTGATACTTGGAGAGTGAATAAGCACTATTAATAAAGCAGTGCTAATGTGGAGGGTGTTCACTTGTATAGTGACCTTTGAGTGATGGCCACATGTAAGTTTACCATTTTTGGACTGTACAAATAATAATATTTTTTTAAAGTATGTGTATATAATTATATTTAAATATTTATAGACATATATATTAATATATAAAAAACTATGTACCACAGTGCCCAAAGGCTTCACACTATGCACAAGTAATTACCTAGACAACATCACCAATTTTGATAATAACTGTCGAATTACTATAAAATAAATGAAACTAAGATAATTCTATAGCACATGATTAACTTAGGTCGACTTAGAGATACAGTCCAATTTCAATTTGGTTCCTGACTTAATCCACTTATAAACAGTAGGAGTTTTGTCAAACAGTTTACAGACACTGAACAAAAATTATAGAAACACCAAAACAGAATTTCTAACTTCTTGTGCAAGTTTTCATAATTAAAATTTCTTTCATTTTCTCCCAACTGTTCTTCATTGTTTTTTATTTTTCTTATTCCTTTCATCATTGTTCTTCATTTTTCTACTTCCTTTCATATCTATTTTTCTATTTTTTACACAAAATTTGTAGCTCTTCCCCTGATGATGATCATGGAAGGCTAAACAATCAATCAATCCAAGGATCCAATCCAAGCATGGAGAATTTGAGTTCTGATTTGATATTCTAATTTTTGTGTGAATGTTATCTTCTTCTTCAATCCTCTTTTTCAGTTTTCATGATTATGAATATGTTTAGGATTGAAAACGAATTAGGTTATAAATTTATTTCCTAATTTTGAATTTTAATCATAGATTGTTTAGGATTGAAAACAAATTAGGTTATAAATTTATTTCCTAATTTTGAATTTTAATCATAGATTGTTTGGATGATATTTCAATTCAGCTTGTGATTTCAATTGATTTAAGAGTTAACTGCTTCTCCTGATATTGAATAAATCTTCATAATATGATCATTCAATGTCTACAAACTGTTTGATAAACCCCTTAGTGTTTATAAGTAGATTAAGTCAAAAATCAAATTGGACTGGATTTATATCCATGACTAACAAATCACCAAGACACAACTTTACACTATCAAGACTCACATATTTTTATATATATTAAGATATATTTTTAAAATTTAAGTTAAATAAAGTATATTAAAAATTCAAATAGTATAAAAAATATCACTATAAATTATAAATAAATGAATTTAATATTTGTGCAAACTAGGAAAAACTAAGTTAACATAATATAAATTACTTATAAATTTAATATTACTAACTAAATTGACAACTAGAAAATATAAAATTAATTTAATAGTGAAAGGAGAAGAAAAGAGAAAGAAATCACAATTTAAGTCTTTCCGTTAATAAAATTAACTATACTAACTATTAAATTGATAAAAAAAAATTAAATTGACAACTTTGTTAAAGGGTGTAATTATTAGTACCGTTATAAAATACTAATTAATTAAATCTTATAAAAATTCCTTGGCAGTTGGCACTATAAAAACAAGCTGACGTAGTGTATCACACCGACCATGCTCGCTTATAATATCCTAATTTTATGCCATTACAAATTTTTTTATGACAAAGATTAATTAGTGCTCTTTTATTTATTTATGAAAGGTTAAATTAGTTATAAGATTCTCATATATTATTATTAATTTTAATTAGGTTCTTATATTTTTTTAATTGATTCTTTATATTGATTTTAAATTTGTAATTAGATTCATATATTAATTTATTATAAGAAATTTATTAGATTTAATGAAATATTTCATCATATAAACACATAAATATAATCTTAAATCAATTAGCTAAACTGATTATAGAGAATGAAAAATAGAGATTATTGAAGCACGTTAAATAAAAAAATTAAATAACTTATTGTAACAACAATATTATTTAAACTATTATAAAATAACATTTATCATCTACATATGTATATATGATAAAATGTCTTCAATTATAAAAGATTTATCAACATAAATTAATATAAAAACTTGATTATAAATATAAATTAATATAAAACTTAATTAAAATTTAAAATTTAATTAAAAATTTGTAATAAAATAAGAAATTATAGACTAATTTACCCTTTCTATCTACAAAACTAATTTAACCTTTCTGAAAGCATTTAGCATGCAATTAAAAGAGGAATTTCCAAATTCCAAGTCCTTACACACGGGACGATTATCCTGTTGAAATTTCAATCGAACCCTTCCCGCCCTCGAAACGCCCCCGCCGGCCCTCCCCCGTCCCACCCATACGGATTACGGACCATGTAAATGTAATATCGCGTTACCCCTGGGGCAATAAAACAACCTCAAAATTTTCGAAAGCGACACGACACTCTGCGATCTTTTAAATTCCCAATGCCCAGAACATATCTCAAACCCCTGTCCCTTTTCGTCATCCCACTCACTTTCTCTCTCCTCTCTCTAGATTTTTTCCCTCTCTCTCTTAGTTGCAGCTATCGAATTTCTGTCTCTGCCAATGCGAAAGGGACGCTAATTATAAAAATATAGAAATATAAAAGTTAACACACACGTAACAATAACTCAAAAACCCAGCGGCGAGGTTTTCTAAGTTTGAGAAAAAGAGAACCAAAGAGAGTCTCAGAAGAAGAAACAAGGAAAAATCACACAATACAATAATAACAAGAACAAGTCTTTGAAGAGATTGGACCAAAGGATCAAGTGGGCCATTTTCTTTTCTTTTTTCTCTCCATTGGTTCAATTTTCTTGTTCAGGTAAGTTGAAAGAAGCTTCATAAGAAACTTCGTTATATCATTAACTTTTTTTTTTCTTTCTTATTGGTTGTTCTCATTTATTCGCAATTGGCTGTTTCCGCTTCCGTTTCCTCTCTTTGTATTGATGAGGAGACAGAAAACTTAATAAAAAACATAAACTTTTGGTGCTACCTGTTTGAAGGTAAAAATATGTAAAGTCGGTGTTTTTATTATCTTTTAACGCGTTTTCGATGCAAACACGTTTTGGTGACCATTTTGTTGACTTTATATATTAACTTGGTTGTATGTTTTCATCTTTTGCCTTTCGGGCGTTTTTAATTTAATTTTTTGTGGTTTGGAAGAAAAAAAGTTAAACCATTTTTCTTGTTTTTGATGGTTTTTCTTTACTGAGGGCGTTTTGTTTTGCAGGTGTTTGAAGCTTGTGCTTGGAAAAACGGTATAGTTGACATATATTTGAGTTGTTCTGTTCTGTCTCTGTTTTCGTGAGATTTACGTTTCACTATGAGAAGTTAACACAAACTAGTTCTGTCATAGTTTCTCGGAAGTTTTCTAAGGTACAGTGAAATGAATCTCTTGGTATGTTAAATCAATGGTTAAGCCATGAATGTTTCGTTTTATGATTTTTTTTTTCTTAATTTTATTATTTTACTCTAATGTTTTGGGTTTTGACTTGCTTAGTATTTAGCTAGCAAAAACATCCATCAATAATAAAAAGGACTTGTGATTGTAGCCATTAGTGGGAATCATAGAAGTTGTGATTTTGATTGCTAGAAGCATAAAGATGCTTTGTTTTGGCGCTTTTGTTTGATGTTTATGGTTGTTGATGGCATGATTAATGCATTATTTCTGGCAACAATACCGGATTTTGTTTGTTGTGAACTGTTGGAGGAGGTTGGTGTTTTTTTCTTTTGGATGAAATAAGTAACTGGGTTAATGTTTTTTGAGACCCCAGGGTATAGTGTTGTGCTTTCTTAAGGTAACATGTCCTGTGTCTAGTGGATTTTGAAAGCACAAAAGAATTTAATCTTGTATTGATTTGACTTTAATATAGTAGTCATATGAATATCTGTAGTAGTGGATGTTGAAATGACAGTAGTGGTGGTAAGGAGTCAATGGCAGTGAAAAAATGTTGCGTGTTCTTGTATAGTGTTTTTTAACCTTTCAGTTACACAATATTATTAATTGTGATTTTAGGGTGTGTTTTGAAACAAGTTCACTCTATCTCCCTATCGTGAATGGACGTTTCACTCAACAAAGGCGTGTCCTTGCTTCTGTGTTTCGTCTCTAGGAAAGTGTGAGCGTCCGTTAGCTCCAAACGGCAAACCAAACATACACTGGTCACGTTTGGAAGTTGAATGATTCTTTGAAGTACAGTCTCAGTATTTCTATTCAGTTAATTGTTTTTGTTAGTTCAGTTCCTTCGAATATGATATTTATGAGCTACAACTGTGGCTTTTTGATTTCATTTGAAAGGTAATAGGGCCCTTCTAAGCATAGAGGTAGAGATAGGTATCTCTTTTACCATGTCGTAATTGGATGATGCCTAATGGGGTTGATACGTTTTTTCTCATTGTCATCATAGTGAATTCAAAAGTTCCATGTCAGATATTCACTTTGATATGGGACCTACATTGCAAACACATGGGAAACTACTGAGTTACTGCTACTAGGCCTGATTTGTTACATGTTGAGTATGAGGAACTCAGGGAATCCTAGGGGTTATGAATCAGACGATTATAATTTCTTATTTACAGAAACAAAAATGTCAGTTTCTTTAAACGGTTACTGATTTATTTGAAATTAAAATATTAATTTAGAATCATGTAATGATTGTTCAACAAAGGTAGATCTCATGAATTACTTTTGGATTTAACTATTCATTTGAGGTTATGGATTTATTGTTGACTGAACTTGCCTTTGTAACACATGAGAAGAGAATAGGATTAGTGTTGATCAAGACTGATCATTATATTACTTTCATAATCAATCAGTACTAAATTTACTCAAGCTACTGGCTGGTCTCTTTATAAAGAGGCTCTTATTAATTTGACTGACTGGCCAATTCTCTTATACTCTTCTAATCAAAATTTGAGGAAACTAAACTTGTAAAATCACATTAAAATATGTAGAAATAAGGGCCCCGTGTTTTTGGCTGCTAGTTGGTGTTAAATTTGGGCTTGAAGATTTGTTTTTTCTAGTATAAAACCTTTTCTTTTTTAAAGAATATTGTGTACACATTCTTACGTTGGTTCAGTTACTGAATTATCTTTTCTACCCTTGCTTGATATATAAAACCATGGATCCATTTATACTCACGTTGCTAATTGCCACCTTGTACATGATGTCTAGTATTATGCAGATATACTATAACTTAATGAATTTTAAAGCATGTTTTAAGCTTGTCCTTCATTCTTTATTCTTTAGTTTCCTTGTCTTCTAAATATATGCTTAGTTAGAAATGACTTTTTGCCTTCTTTGAAAGTTGGCAAGCAAGAAACTTTTATAGATGAAGAACAAAAAGAAAAATTCCAGCCTCCATTAAAGGCCTCGATCTAAGCATTAAAGCATATTACTTTTTTCTTTTTCTAAACATACTCATCATGATTACCATTGTTATGACTTTATTGCCCTTGTTTGTCTTTTTAAACACTTGAACACTTCACTATTTTCACCTTCATTTGCAACACTGTAATGTTTCTGCAGATGGAATCTGTTAAACCATCAGCAGTGACACCAAGCAAGAGCAAATTGGCTCGCACTTTTGCCAAAGTTCTTCACGTTAGAGCAGTGACTGGAATTGCACCAGTTAATGGACTGAAGAATTTTAAAGTCGATGCGGATCTCAACAATGAAGCAAATATGTGTAAGAGTGCACTAAACGATGAAGAAGATGAAGAGCTTCAGGAAAGAAAGGCCATAGAAGCTTTGCTTGCAAAATCTTTTGCTAGCATTTCAACTGTGAAAGCTTCATATGCTCAGCTACAGAATGCTCAATCTCCCTATGACTCTGACGGAATTCAAGCTGCTGATCAATTGATAGTCTCAGAGTTCAAGACCTTGTCTGAGCTAAAACAATGTTACTTCAAAAAACAATTTGATCCTTTGCCAGATAGAGCAATTCTTGCAGCTAAATTAAAGGAACTGCAAAGTGTTAACAGAACCTTTGACATCACGGGGAAGAAGTTAGAATCACAGGCGCGACTCAAGGAATCTGAGATTATATTACTCCGAGAAAAGCTTGAAGAAGCTAATGTGCACAACAGGTCAATTGAGAAGAGGTTAAATCACAGTGGATCATTATCAGTTCTTGATAATCTCCACATGTCAGGACTAAGTCCAAGCCATTTTGTCTTTGTTCTTCGCCACACGGTTAGGTCCTTTCGGAGCTTCGTGAAATTGTTAGTGAATGAGATGAGATCTGCTGGTTGGGATATTGATGCATCAGTCAAGGCCATTATTGAGCAGAATGTGGTTTACTGGAAAGAAGATCACAAGTGTTTTGCAATTGAGTCCTTGGTGTGTAGGGAGATGTTTGATTCATTCAACTTCCCCAACTTCTCCCTACCAAATGAGTCTTTACCAGATAGGAACAGGAGGCAACTGTTCTTTGGGAGGTTCAATGAGCTAAAACTAGAGAAAGCAAAGGACTTTCTTGCAAGGAAACCAAGATCACCCTTTGCAAAATTCTGCAGGATCAAGTACTTGAGGCTTGTTCATCCCAAGATGGAGGCATCATTCTTCGGCAACCTGAATCAGAGAAGCCTGCTGAATGCCGGAGAGTTTCCCGACACAAATTTCTTCACCTCATTTGCTGAGATGGCCAAGAGGGTATGGCTCCTACATTGCTTGGCCTTCTCCTTTGAGCCTCCTCAAGCTTCAATCTTTCAAGTGGGGAAGGGGTGCAGATTCTCTGATGTGTACATGGAGAGTGTGAATGAAAATGATGAAGAAATGCCAGTAGAGTCCGAGCCACAAGTTGCTTTCACTGTGGTTCCAGGGTTTAGGATTGGTAAAACTGTGATACAGTGCCAAGTCCACCTCTCACATCGCCAAGTAAAAAATTTCACATCCACAAAGCAAAGGTAGTAGTAACCAGTAAATGGTGTTTTTGATCAGAGACTGACCCCACCGTGCAACAGGTTTTGTGTTGAAGTGGAAGCCAATGTTTTGAGTTGAAAGTTGAAACTTTTGGGGAGGGACATGGCTTGTGGTGCAGTGCATGGCTGTGCCTTGTGGGGACTCACCTTCTGCCATGGTTCAATGGGGCATTTTTTTTTTCTTGTCCATTTGTATTTTGGCCATTTTGAAAAGGAAGCGCGTGAGCCATTGCATTGGGAAGTGCCCCTTTTGTTCAGATTTTTTTTTTTTAAAATTTATTTGTTATGCAGTTTAATCAAATGCTTGCCCCCAAATTTTGTTGATATTAGGCCGGTGGCAGGGATGGTCTAGCTGGAATGCATCTTTACCAGACATTGCATATGTTATGTACATAATAATGTTGGCGATATTTTATTGTGCTCTTTTTAATTCTTTTCTGCTACTCCTTCCATCTTTGACCTCCTTGTTTATTTTTTAGTCTGTATTATCTTTGCCTGTGGTATTTTAAAAAATAGTTTTTCTTGCTAGAGATGAAAATGAATTTTAAAACAATGGTAACTAGATTTTGCTTCATCTTGCAGCTTCTTTTGTTTGATATTAAATTAAGAAAAATAATAGTTTTGAAGCTTTTTTGTAAAATTTTAAAGTATAAAATATCTTAAAACATGTTAAGTTAAAGATTATAAATGTAATTCACTAGGTTCAGTTTAGTGGTAAGGATTCGGATAAATTGGATGTAATTTTAGGTTCAAGAGAAATAGTAACATTTATTATAACTCTTTTGGACACACTCAATTGTTAGTCAAAATTGATTGAAAATGATAAATTTTTATGGGTTTTATATCATATATATTATTTTTTTCTTCTGATTTTATAATTTTCAATTTTTTTAACCAAATACAGAGATTATCGTGTGTTTGAAGGAGTGTTAAGAGTGTGTTTCTAACACTCTACTCCTTTTGTCTGGGTGATGATTTTTGAAAATAGTAAGTGTGAATGAAGTGTTACTTGTAGGATTTTTTTTTTCCAACAAAAATATCTTCTATCAATTGTTAGAGTATGTTTGTACTCCTTGTCTAGATGATTATTTTTGAAAACACGTAAGTGTGAATGAAGGGTTGCTAGTAGGATTGTTTTTTCCAACAAAAATATCTTTTAATCAATTCTTAGAGACTTTTTTTTTTATCAAAATGTTGAAATTACCGAATTAATTTTACCTCCTTTAATAAAGCTTTTTCATGCATATTCATAAATCAAACCTTCCATGGCATGCATAAATGATTCAACTATTTACCAATTGAACTGAACTTTATTGGTACTATTGCTAGTAATACTTGATCCACACTAACAAATGTGAATGCTATGAATTTGTGAGTTATTATGACTGAATGAGTGCCGTCTTGAAGGGTACCATATAAAACTCTTATGGAAAAGATTATATATTCAAATTAAGTAAAAAATATTCTAATTTAAACATATCTTTAGGGATGAAATGTGTTTTCTCAAAAAAAAAAAAAAAGAATTAAATGTGATTCTCTTTAATTTTTTTTTATTGTCATCTGTTTAGCCTTGGATGCCTTTACAACTTAATAGAAGATACAATGTTTTTCGCATTAAGTATTCAAATTAATTTTTCGATAATACACGAGGACATTATATAATTAGATTTTCAGTAGATTTTATAGACATTTAAAATTTTAATATTTAAAATAAGCATTAATTGTCTTTAAATATGTCCCTTCAAAAAATTGTCTTTCAATATGTAATATATTTATAAATATTAAGGTTAGCTTGAAATAAATAATTATTTTACATTATTTATGACCGAAATAAAGTAAAGAAATTTTAATTGATTAAATTAATTTCCTGATATCTTTCAATTACGAACTTAGCATTATTCTCTTTTATTCTTGTTATTGAATGCTCCTTGGTTGTGTGTGAACTTGGAAAAAATTCAGTTTGATTTATTTGGTCATTGAAAAATTGATACAGGACCATATAAAATTGTTTGTTTTTTATTTTTTATTTTTTATATGCCTATGTCCAAACCCCAAATATGAATATTGCACTTTGTAAGACTTCAATTTATTGGTGTACAGTCCAAAATGGTAAAATGACACGTGACTACTTCATAAATGTCAGTGTACATGTGGCCACCCTCCACGTTAGCATTGCCTCATTAATAGGCGTTTATTCAGTCTCAAGGTGCCGCCCAGACATAATGTTCAGGTTCCTTATCAACATCGCTATAGGAGCACTGACATCAACCCTCTATAGGAGCGCAATATTCTCTCCTTATTAATTGCTTATCTATATGCCAGGATATTCAAATAGGTGTAACCACCTTATCTTATCATATCTCAACAAATTATCTACTAATTGTTACTTATCTACAAGTAACAATATATTAATAAGGTACACATTATCTCCTATTCAAATTAAGATAACTGTATGCTATTATCTGTTATTATTATCTTCTCAACAGATTATCTATAAGCAATGGCCCAAGGCCCACTCCACGCTATAAATACAACCCTCCAGGTTCTCTCTACTCACTGAACACATCCTCCACACTCCATAAACATCCAACACACTTATCTCATTCTCATCCGGTATTCACACAGAATACCTCATTCCCATCTATACTTGAATGCATTACTCCAGTCTCTCATTCTCTATACTTTAGGCCGAGTCTGCACACTCGGTCATCCTTACAAATTTAATGTACTTGAGCATCGGAGTATTTTTCCTTTGTTTTACAGGTCCCTTGTAACATCCCGGGCGCTGATGAGGGCGGGGAGTGATCGCCGGTGCAGTGAGGCACGGACAAGGAGCGGCTCCTGGCAGGCTTCCAGCGGGAGGGGTACATGAATGAATCGAATACACACCCGAACGAGAGGGATTCAGAGGCTGTGCAGGTATGGGACTGTACAGTTGAGGATAACTTAAAAGGATTTAATAGGTACTACCTATAACAACAAGGTGCATCTACTTTTCGGTAGCCTATAACATAAGAACTCCAAAGTTAAGCGTGCTTGACTTGGAGCAATTATGGGATGGGTGACCTCCTGGGAAGTTTCTCAGGAAGTGTGTGAGTGAGGACAAAGCACACTGAAAAGTCTTGTGTTGGTATGTAGGGACAGTCGTTGATCCTGCAAGTGGTCGGGCGTTACATCCCTTCTCTAAGCAAAGCCTACCCTTACTTCGACACCACGGAATTTGGAGTCCACCAAGGCCACATCAAGCCCACACGTGGAATTTCCAGATTTTGGTAAGAACATTTGGTGGCCACCGTAGGGCCCAGGTAAAACTTACCCTGCGGCCTCGCATCTCAAAAAATAACCAGCATTCGTCCATGGTCAGTACACGCTCCAGCGTTAGACGCGACACTTTTGTCGATGTGTCTAACCCTCCACAAATTACCATGACGAATGCCGACACCATACGAAAACTCCAGAAACGCATGACAGAGATGGAACGCAAACACCAGGAAGAAATTCAAAGATTAAAAGCTGACTATGATGAAGCCCGAGCGAGACATCCTCGGGAGGACGAACGCACTCACACTACCACAGAAGAACAGACATAAGGCAAGTCACATCCTCAACAACCCTCGCAACCTCGACAAACTGTCGACCCTTCAGGTATTCGCAGTTTAATGCAGGGATATAGAAGGGAGAGACATAACACTCGCCGCAATCCGCTTGTCGACCGTATCATGGAAGTCGACATCCCTTTCGGTTGGAAACTTCTGCACTTAGAGAGGTATGACGAAACCACCGATCCGGACGAACACCTCGATGCCTTCTTTTCACAGGCAAATCTTTACACTAATAATCACGCCATATTATGTCGCGTATTCCCTACATCTTTAAAGGGGGCTGTGCTAACATGGTATGACGATCTCCCCGAACAGTCCATTGACAGCTTCGACACCCTTGTCGAAAAGTTCAGTGCCCAGTATGTCACCAGCCGGACTCACAAGTTGACATCTGCTGCACTGGTGACACTGCACCAAGCCGATAACGAACCTCTCCGTAAATTCATGGAACGGTTTTTGCATGTCGCCTCTCAGATCAGAAATCTTAATCCTCAGGTGGCACTACATTCCATGATGCTAGCTTTACGACCTGGTAAATTCGTGGATAGTCTATGCAAGAAACCTCCTTCTAGCATGGACGAAATACACAAAAGAGCCAAAGGTTATATTTAGATGGAAGAAATGTCAAAATTCCGCAATGAAGTTCGACAAGTAGTACAAAAGCGCGAGAAGCACAAATCATCTGTCGACCCTCGGAGGAATAACAAGAAGCACAGGCCATATAAGCCACAGCTTATCCCCAAAGGACCCAGGTTCGAGAAATACACTCTCATGACTATCAATCAAGCTATGATCATGGATGAAGCGTTCAATATGGAAGTCCAGGTAACATTACCCGCTCCTTCAAAAATAGGAGGACACCCTAACAAGTATTGCAGGTATCATCCCGACACTTGTCACAGTACGGAGGATTGCGTCGCCTTAAAGGATAAAATCTAAGAACTTATCCAAGCAGGGAACTTATCAAGGTTTGTAAAAAGACTTGATAATCCCCCTCCAGTACATAGACAAGAGGAGCAACGAGAAGATCGCTTCAGGAACAACAACAGGCACAGAGACGATGCAGAAGACAGAGGAAGGCAAAGACCACCACAACCTGGACGCGAACGTCAACCCCCTCGTCAACAAGGAGAAGATCCCAATCAACACATTCGTGGTGTAATCCACACCATCGCAGGAGGCTTCTCCTATGGAGGATCGTCCAGTCAATCTCGTAAAAGGAACTTGCACTCCATCAGAGATATTGACATTAATTCCGTCAATAGTCTTTCGAGGCGGAGTTTGCCTCCTATCACTTTTACGGACGCTGACTTTGAAGGGGTCGACCCCATCCATCAAGATGACCCTATGGTTGTGTCCCTCATTATTGCTAGCTTCAAGGTGACAAAAGTGCTCATTGACCAAGGCAGCTCAGCTGATGTTTTATACTTGAAGACCTTTCAAAAGTTGGAAATTGCATCATTAGCAATACAACCTTGTTCAGAACCTCTCCTATGCTTTGCAGGAGAGAGAGTCGACACCCTGGGATATGTTAACCTAATGACCACCTTTGATCAAGGTCTACTATCCAGAAGCTTCATAATCAGGTACAACATTGTAGATGCCGATACATCTTATCTTGTCCTGATAAGTAGGAAGACGTTAAACGAGTAGGGGGCTATCGTCTCTACCCCTCACTTAAAGATGAAATTTCCTACCGTGATGGGAGAAATCGTAACCGTAAAGGCAGACCAAAAGCAAGCCAGACAGTGCTACATCAAAAGCCTTAAAAGTGGCACCATATCCTCCCAATAGACAACCGGTCAGACATCGTACCACTTCGGGGGGTACCACCTAGGTAATGAATATCGATAGAAATTTTATTGATTCTGCACTGACAGTATTTGTAGCTCGCAAGGATCAAGCCTTCGATGTGGATCCACACGATGATAATATCGACAAAGGACCAAAACCAATCAAAGAGCTAGTAAAACTACAACTTGGGCCCAAACCCAGACAATGTACGCAACTTAGCAAAGGGCTTACCAGCCATGAATACAGGCATACAACTGATGTGCTTCATAGAAATGCATCACTATTCACTTGGCAACCACCCAACATGCCTGGCATTGACCTTAGTGTCATATGTCACAAGCTAGCAATATGTCCATAGGCCAAGCCCATTGCGAAGAAAAAGCGAAACATGGGAGAAGAACAGCGAAAGGCGGTCAAAGAGGAAATTGACAAATTGCTCAAGGCCAACTTCATCAGAGAAGTCAGATATTCCACATGGCTTGCCAATGTTGTCATGGTTAAAAAAGCCAGCGGCAAATGACGCATGTGCACAGACTTTACAGATCTCAACAAAGCATGTCCCAAGGACGCATACCCATTACCTAACATTGACAGACTTGTCGATGGGGCATCTGGGTTCAACATCCTAAGCTTCCTGGACACATATTCTGGTTATAATCAAATCAGAATGCATGCTCCGGACGAAGAGAAGACTGCCTTCATCACTGAAGACGCCAACTACTGCTACAGGGTCATGCCCTTTGGTCTAAAAAATGCAGGGGCCACTTACTAACGACTGATGGACCGTGTTTTCAGAAAGCAGATCGGACGTAATGTCGAGGTTTATGTGGACGATATGGTTGTCAAGTCTCAGAGTGTAGTCCAGCATGTAGCGGATCTAGAAGAGGTATTTGAGGAGATTCGAAAATATAACATGCGCCTCAATCCTGAGAAGTGCACATTCGGAGTGGGTGGCGGCAAATTCCTTGGTTTCATGATTACACACCGAGGTATTGAAGCTAACCCGGATAATATATACCAGTGATAATTTAAAAATAGAAATTTTTAATAATTAAAATATTTATCCATCAAGATAATTTAAACGGATAATATATACCAGTGATAATCTTGTTGATCATATCGGGCATGATCGAGTTTATATGGTGAGCGATATTAAAATATCATTTTTATGAGGTCCACGTGCTAATCTTGGAGTGAAACTAATGATTCTAAAGTTGTTGTGGATTTTTTGAGATCCAACATTTTTTGCAAGTTTGGTGTGCTTGGAGCCATTATCAGTGACCACGGGAGCCATTTCTATAACAGGTCATTGACATCCTTACTCCAGAAGTATGGGTTGTGCATAGAGTTGCTACAACTTATCATCCCTAAACTAATGGGCAAGCAAAAGTTTTTAATATAGAGATCAAGCAAGTGTTGCAGAAGGTAGTGCAATCCAACAAGAAGGATTGAAGCAAGCTACTTGAAGATGCTTCATGTGCTCACGGGACCAGTTATCGAACACCTTTGGGGATGTCTCCCCATAGGATGGTTTTTGGTAAGGCATGCCACCTTCCGATGGAGATTGAACACCGTGCTTATTGGGTGGTGAAGACTTGTAACATGAAATTTGATAAAGCAGGTATGAAAAGGAAGCTTCAATTGCAAGAACTTGAAGAGATTCTCTTAGAAGCCTATGAGAACTCTAAGATTTACAAGGAGAAAGTGAAGATATTTCATGACTCTAGAATTCTTATGAAGGAGTTCCATATTGGTCGAAAAGTGCTTTTGTTTAACTCCCGCCTCAAGCTTATTTTTGGTAAACTTCGATCTAGATGGATGGACCTTTTGTTATTACTAATGTTTTCTCCATGGTGCAGTTGAGATTAAAAATGAAGTTACTGGCAAGGTCTTCAAAGTGAATGGTAACCTCAAACTATTTCATGAGAGCCACCAAGTGGAGGAGGAGCTTGTGGGGGACCTCTCTTTGGTCTTGCCAATTTTATGTGATGATGTGCTTTGAATGACACTTAAGGAGTTACATTTTTCTTCTTTTATTTGTTGTCTCTTTGTTTGTATTTCATTGCATGCTCACATTGAGGACAATGTGCATTTCAAGTGTGGGGGGGAAGGATTACAAAATCTATTTTCTATTTTATCTGTTTTTTGTTTCTATTTCTATTTTTGTTTCTATTTTCTGTTTTCTATATCTGTTGTTATTTTTTGTTTCTGTATTATGTTTTAGTTTTTAAATCTGTATGTTGTTTCTGTCTGTTTTTGTTATTATTTTGCTGTATTTGTTTGGTTTTGTTGTTTTTACATATAGAAAAAAAAGTTGTTGTTTTTTGAGTTTTGTTGAATTTAGGAACTTTTTCATGTTTTTTTTATAGGATTTCTAAATTGTATAAATTGTGAGAAATATACCAATTTTTGTTGGATTGAGAGGTTTTATGCTTGATGTGAATCATTGTTGCAATTGTTGAAGAGATAAGTAGGCTTGAGAAATAAAATTTAAGGTGGATCATGAAAACAGTAAGAATACTCACAATAACCAAAAAGGGGGGGGGGGGTAAATTGGTTAAAACCTTGGTATTTTAAAATTAATTCAAATCAGAGTTTACGATCTTTATCACTTTCAAAACCAAGAAATCTTTTTACTCAATCAAGTAACTCAGCTCTAAGAAATCAATAGCTCAAACAGAACTTATTGAACAATGAATATGAATCAAAGAATTAATGAACAAGATGAGTAATAGAGATAAAAATATAAACACAAGCAATTTATACTAGTTCACTTCACCACTAAAGCTACATCCAGTTTCTTATAATTCACACTGAATTAGAGTTCCACTATTGTAAATTTTTGTTCTTACAAGCTTTTACAAACCCTCCATTTATCAACACTAGATAAAGAATAAAAATCTAAAACCCTATTAGACTTCTAAAGAGCAAGAACCAGAGAACACTACTCTGTTCTTTAACTAGAGAACCCTTCTCTAGATCCAAGCTAGAAGAACCCACTTATAATAGCCAATTACAACAGAAATTCAAAATGAATTTACAACCAAAGATTAAGGAGAGAAATAACCTAATGATCCAATGAATGTAATGCACATGAGTTACCAAGTCAGGTTGAATAGCAAACAAAATCAGATCATGCTTTTCCTTAACCTTGAAAACTTTCTTGCTCAAGAATCATTCAAAGACCCATGAATGTATTGAATGAAGCAAGAAGTCATAGAACTCAAAAAATCACTTTGAAAGGCTTAGAAGACTTGTGTATACTCAGAAACACGAAGTGGTCAAGTTAGAAAACAAGCCAAGCCTTCAATCTTATTTATAACAAATTTTGTAACTAATTGTAATCGATTAAACATGCTAGATAATCGATTAAAACTGTTAAGTAATCGATTAAATTATCACTTAATCGATTAAAACGTTCAAGAATGATTCTGGGTTTTACAACGAGCAAAATAATCGATTAAACCGAGCTGTAATCAATTAAGACAGAAAGCTCTGATTCACAAAATGAACTGTGTAATCGATTAAAAGTTTTGGTAATCGATTAAGTCAGAAAGCAGGCTTTTACCAAATGGCCTATGTAATCGATTACGGATAATGGTAATCGATTATCACAGCAAGGCTCAAAATATATTTTCAACTAAGTAATCGATTACACTAAGTAAGTAATCGATTAAAACATTTAACAAAGCAGTTCAGTTTCAATCAAAGGACAAATAATCGATTAATCCGATAGGTAATCAATTAAGTTGTTCATAAAGGTTTTTCTAGATTGAATGGAGAACAAAATAATCGATTATACCATTAAGTAATCGATTAAAACAGTAAAAAATCATTTTTTCAAAAAAACTTTTAATCAGATTAAATCCTTAACCAAAAAGATAAAAGCTTTGATATTTTAATGAAAACCATTTAAGCTTGTTAATGGAAGAATGAATGCAATGCAAGGATAAATAGATTGCCTTTCTCTTACACTTGAATCATTTACTAAACTTCAAGACACTTCAAGCATGTTGAAAGCTCGAAACACATTTCTGAATCAAAGTCTTTCACTCTTCATGATGCTCCCCCTATATCCAACAATCTCCCCATTTTTGGCTTTGAACATGCCAAATTCTTGATTGATTATTTGTTGGACTTGAAGTTCTTTGAGGGAATCAAAATAGAAGACTTGAGCTTTTTCAAACTTGAAAATAATCACAGTCTTTTTGCCAAGAACAAGTGTTAAGATATCCGCTTGCTTTATCCATCATTCATTAACTTGTATATCTGACTTAATTTGTGAATTTGGTTACTTAGCTCCCCCTTAATTTGACAATCTAATCAATTTTTGATTTGTGCAAAAAATGTACAGTAAAACAGGGTAGAACAGAGTACAATGCAGAGCATTCAATCAATCAACCATTTCTCCCCCTATTTTGCTTATCAGAGTAAAAAAAATAATACTCAGCACAACGAAAAATAACTAGGAGAAACAGAAACATATTCATTAATCATTGAGGGAACTAGTACATTGCTTAAAAAAAAATAAAAAGCATAAAAACAGAAAATATAAAATATAAAAGAGGAAATACAAGGCTTATAGAATAAACTAGAAAGATTCAGACCCTTCAAACATTAATGTTGCTTCAATACTTTCTAGCCTAGACTTACTTTCCTCTAAGGCTGAATGGGTCTTAGCCCTATGTTCATGATGAAGAGATAACAGACCATCCATCTTTTGAATCATTAAGGATTCAAATGGACTATAGGTAGGTTGAGTAGGGTTTCTTTCTTCAGCATCTTCATCATCATCCTCTTCAACTCCAGCAGCAGCAGTAGGAACAGCTTGTTGACCAGCCATTTGCCATCCTTGAGGTGTCTTAACCATCCCTAATTTGGTAAGATGCTTATCCTTGATGAGACTATTGCTTGAATTGGTGTGTCCACCACTTCATTAGAAACATCTATGTTGAAATAGTCTATGAATCTAGAGATAAGTACAGCATAGGGAAAATGATATTTCATAAGCCTATTGGATTTTAGCATTATTTCCTCAAAAATGAGAATCCAATTCATCTGAATTGAATTCTTGAGACCATTCACAAGTTGCAGGTTATCATCAATGGCTTGGGCATGATTTGTGGCTCTAGGAGTGAGAATGTAAGTAATTATATAATGGAGGAGTCTGTCTTCGTGGGTCATGGGGCCAGTGCTAAACATAAGCTTTAGCCTCATTTGAGGATCAATCAACATTCCCTTATAGGTCTCCACTCTGTTGTACTCCTTAGCCTCTTCGTCAAATTTCCTTTCCCTTTCAAAGAAAATACCAGCCACTGCTTCCCAGACCTTTGGACTTATTTCCATGGCAACTCCATTCACTTGGGACCTAAGAATCCCATCCATGGAACCCTTGGCACAGGTGTAAAACACCTTTACCAAATCAGGGTAAAATGTACCCTTCATCTCCACAAACTTTCTTAACCCCTAGGTTTCAAGAAAAGCAGGGAAATTAAAAGTCTTCCCTAATGAACCAATCTAATTCTAGGTGTTTGGTGGGACAAACTAACTTAGTGGCATTGAATTGGAGATATGTCATTCTATCCCTTTCAGTAGGGAACCAATGACCCAACCTACTAACAACTGGGTAAGAGGTTTCTTCAATCTTTCTCTTAGAAATCTTAACTCAGACAGAAGAAAAACACAGTAGTGTTTAAAAGATTAGAAAGAGAATAGGTGTGATTTCTTCCTTCAACAATAGGTTGTATTTATAGAGATTTTTAGGCTCCAAATATTTGAATTTTGAATTAAGGAGTAGTTAGTACGAATTAAATCATTGCAGAGAATTCAAATTTAAATTAGGTGGGAGTTTGGCAGTTACAACTTCCAAGAAAATATGTCAAATTTTGCAGTAACTCCATGAATAATCGATTATTTCCTTGTGTAATCGATTAATTAGTAAGAAAAATCACTTTCCGCAGATACAGTAATCGATTAATTCGTAACGTAATCGATTATTTCTGTAATATTCACATGTAGAAGACAAAATGTAATTGATTATTTTATGATTTAATCGATTATCACAGAGAAGATTGAAATTCAAAAACATGTTGAGGCTTGTGTAATCGATTACCATTCATTGTAATCGATTATTTCAGTGAATTTTCACTTTGTAAAAGGATTTTTGATCAGTGTAATCGATTAATTCGATGCTTAATCGATTATCACAGAAAGATTCAATTTTCTGGAAATGTGTATTTGAGAAGAATAATCGATTATTTGGTTTATGTAATCGATTGCATAAGCTCAGATTTCATTCTAAATCATGATTTAAGTGATTTTAATCGATTAATGTGATACTTAATCGATTATTACAAAACAAATATCAGATAAAACAAAATTTATGCAGCACAACTTGAAATTTTAAGCTTTTGTGATGATGGATTCAAATGACAAATCATTTCACATGAAAAGGCATACAACATTCAAGCTAACAGAGATTAGATTCATCCAAGATTCTAGCATGTTTCTAAGAGCATAGAATCTATCTCTAGCCAATGGTTTAGTAAATATATTAGCCATTTGATTATGAGTGTCAATGAAATCAATTTTGATATTACCTTTCTGAACATGATCTCTGAGAAAATGATGCCTTATCTCAATATGTTTGGTCCTTGAATGCATTATTGGATTCTTTGAAATGTTGATAGCACTTGTGTTATCACATAGCAAAGATATTTCTTTCAATTCAACTCCAAAATCTTGTAATTGTTGCTTTAACCATAGACTTTGTGCACAACAACTTCCAGCTGAGATATATTCAGCTTCAGCAGTTGACAAAGCAACATAAGATTGTTTCTTGCAATGCCATGAGATTAATGAACTTCCAAGTAGATGATAAGTTCCACTAGTGCTTTTTCTATCTAACTTACATCTTGCAAAGTCAGAATCAGAATAACCAATAATATTAATTGATGCACCTTTAGGATACCAAAGACCAACTTTTGGTGTTGCCTTGAGATATTTGAGGATCCTTTTGACTGCTGTTAGGTGTGACTCTTTGGGATTTGCTTGATATCTTGCACACAAGCACACACTTAGCAATATGTCTGGTCTACTAGCTGTCAAATACAATAATGATCCAATCATTTCTCTAAATTTTGACTCATCAACCCTCTTTCCATTTTTACCTGAATCAAGATAGGTTGATGTTGTCATTGGAGTTGCAACATCTTTACTTTTCTCCATCTCAAACTTTTTGATCACTTCAAGGCAATACTTGGATTGGTTGAGAAATGTCCCATTCTTCATTTGCTTCACTTGAAGTCCAAGAAAGAATGTTAATTCTCCCATCATTGACATTTCAAGTTCTTTTTGCATAGCTGTAAAAAAATTCCTTGCACAACAAATGGTTAGTTGAACCAAAAATTATATCATCAACATATACTGGAACCAATAAGATATCTTTCTTATGTCTTTTGATGAACAAGGTTTTGTAAACATGACCACTTATGAAAGATTGTTCAAGCATAAATTTGCTTAATCTTTCATACCAAGATCTAGGAGCTTGTTTTAAACCATAAAGGGCGTTTTTAAGTTTTAAAAACATAGTTTGGATGTTTAAAATCAGTAAAACCAAGAGATTGTTCAACATATATATCCTCAATGTATCCATTTAAAATTGCACTTTTAACATCCATTTGAAAAAGTTTAAAATCCATTAAACATGCATATGCAAGCAATAACCTAATGGCTTTCAATCTTGCAACTGGAGCATAGGTTTCCTCATAGTAAATGCCTTCTTCTTGGTTGTAACCTTTCGCAACCAATCTAGCTTTATTTCTGACTATGATTCCACTCTCATCAAGTTTATTTCTAAAAATCAATTTTGTGTCAATAGGTTTGAGAGAGGATGGTCTAGGAACAAGTTCCCAAACTTCATTTCTCTTGAACTGATTTAACTCATCATGCATGGCATGCATCCAATGTTCATCAATTAAGGCTTGATCAATATTCTTAGGTTCAATTTGAGAAACAAAAGCCATATTACAACATATATTTCTTAATGAAGATCTAGTAGATACTCCCTTTGAAACTTCACCTATGATGTTATCAAGTGAGAGATCTCTTGTTGTTCTTCAATCTTTTGGCTCTTGGACAGGTGTTGATGGTTTCTTCTCCTTATTTATGGGATCATTAAGCTTAATAAATTCCTCCATAGGACCTGCATCTACATCACAATTCTTTTCCTCTTTTGAGAGATTAGACTCATCACATATCACATGTACAGATTCTTCCATGCACATTGTTTTTTTATTAAAAACTCTATATGCTTTACTACGTAATGAATATCCAAGGAAAATTGTTTTATCATCTTTAGCATCAAATTTTCCAAGTGATTCTTTGCCATTGTTTAAAACAAAACACTTGCAGCCAAAAGCTCTCAAATGAGAAATGTTTGGTTTTCTTCCTTTGTATAGCTCATAAGAAGTTTTCTTTAAAATACGCCTTATGAGTAATCTATTCAAAGTATAGCAAACTGTACTTACAACATCAGCCCAAAAATATTTTGGCAAATTTGTCTCATTAAGAAGAGTTCTAGCTCCTTCTTCAAGAGATCTGTTTTTCCTCTCCACAACACCATTTTGTTGAAGTGTTCTTGGAGCTGAAAAATTGTGGTTAATTCCATTTTCTTCACAGAATTTTTCAAAATGTTCATTTTGAAATTCTCCACCATGATCACTTATTATTGAGATAATTTTGCTACCTTTTTCATTTTGAGCAAGCTTGGCCATTTTTTTAAAATCATGGAAAGCATCACTTTTGGATTTCAAAAACAAAGTCCAAGTAAATCTATAGTAATCGTCTACAATTACAAGCCCATAATAATTGCCTCATAAACTCATAGTTCTAGAAGGACCAAACAAGTCAATGTGAAGTAATTCGAGGGGTCTAGAGGTGGAAACAATATTTTTACTTTGAAAATAATTTTTGGTTTGTTTTCCCTTTTGACAAGCATCACATAGTTTGTCCTTTTCAAACTTGAGTTTGGGTAAACCAATTACTAAATCCTTTTTAATTAGCTTGTTCATATGATGCATGTTAATGTGACTTGCCCTTCTATGCCACAGCCAAGATTCATCAATCTTGCTTATTAGACATGAAGTGTTGTGAAAGAATGCATGATCAATTGAAAGTAAATAAATGTTACCTTTCCTTTTACCTATGTGAATCACTTCACCACTTTGCCTATCACAAATCATGCAGCAATTCTCATTGAATGAGACTTAAAATCCTTTATCACAGAGTTGACTTATACTTAAAAGATTATGCTTCAACCCTTTCACATAAAAAATATTTCTGATTTTGGTTTTGAAGTTATCTCCTATGTTGCCTTCTCCAATGACCTTTCCTTTGTTATTATCTCCATAAGTGACAAATCGTCCATCTTTAAGAGTTAAATTTGTAAGCATGGACTTGTCACCCGTCATATTTCTAGAGCTTCCACTATCAAGGTACCATAATGAGGATCTAGCTCTTAAACATACCTGCAAAAATCAAATCAATTTATAAAGGAAGGTACCCAATTGAGATTGGGTCCATAGGGGTTAGCAACTTTCTTTCTCTTTTGAAACCAAATGCAATCTCCATTAGGCACATAGAATCTCCTAGCATAGCATTTGTAAGATGTATGTCCTTTTTCCATACAATAGTTGCATGTTACAAATTTTGATGATTTTTCTCAAGAAAGCATTTTGATTGACCTTTGAGTTTTTGAATTTCTTTTGATTTTTCTGTTTTGGAGGCATAAATATTGTTTTTTCAAAAGATTTTGAACCTTGTTTGTACCCCAAACCAGAAGTATCTCCAACATACTTTTGCACACTTAACATTGCAGCCAAGTTGCATTTACCTTTGTAAAGCTTTCTCAAAAGATTAATTAAATCATTATTTTTGGATAAGAGTAGCATGTATTTTTCTCCTTGACTTCTTTTGTAATCATCAAAATCCTTTTGCAACAAATTGTATTTGTCAACATTAGTAGAAGAAGAAGCACATACACATCTATTCATTTTGTAACTTGAGACAAGTTTTTCATTTTCTTCTTTCAAGTTGCAAATTTCAGTTTGCAATTCTGTAATTTTTGCAACATGTCATCTAAAATTTCCTTTGAGCTTGTTATTGGATTTAAGCTTTTGGGTTTCTTCATGCATTTCTTGGAAAGCATTAATAGCTTTTCCAAATTCAGAATTTACCTCATTTCCATTAATTGATAGATCATCATCTTCTTTATTGATTGTAGAAGTGAGATACATGTTTGCTTCTTCATTTTTAGTTGACTATTTTGAAGTTGTTGACTCATTATCTTCCCAAGCTATGTAGGCTCTTTTGGATTTTCCTTCCTTCCTAACCTTGTTGTCACCTTGTTTCTTTTTCAAAAAGATTGAACATTCTGATTCGATGTGGTCAGGTTTTCCACATTCAAAACAAGTAAAATTGTTGTCAATCCTTTTGTTGTTCTTGTTGTTCTTTGTGAACTTTTTGTTCTTGTTTTTCCTCAAGAACTTGCTGAACTTCTTGACAACCAAGTTCATGTTGTCCTCTTCACTTAAATCTTCTACTTTTTCAGATTTCAATGATGCATCTTTTGATGCAATACTTTTATTTTTCTTTTCTGCATCTTCAACACAAGTTAGTTGAGACATTTCAAGCTCATATTCAAGTAACTTACCAAATAGTGAAGCCATGCACATCTTGGATAGATCTTTTAATTCCTTAATTGCTGTCACCTTTGGTTGCCAAGGTCTTGTGAGACACTTCAAGATCTTGATGTTTAATTCTTCAGCATCAAAGGTCTTCCCAAGACCCAAAAGATGATTGACTATATGAGTGAATCTTGTTTGTAGCTGAGAAATGCTTTCTGTGGTGTTTATCTTTAACATCTCATACTCATGGATCAAGACATGATTTCTTGATCTTTTAACTTTTTCAGTGCCTTCATGAGTTATTTTCAACATCTCCCACATTTTTTTTGCACTTGTGCATCTCACTGTTCTAAAAAATTCATCAGAAGAAAGTGCAATGGTAATCATATTTTTAGCTTTAAAATCATATTGAACAACTCTCTGTTCAACATCTGTCATTTCATTCCATTCTTAGGGAATCACTTCATTGCCAATAGTTTTAGTAGGAAGCACATGACCCTTTTCTATAGCATTCCAAGCACCTGGGTCATTTGATTGAATAAATATTTTCATTCTATTTTTCCAAAAATTGAAGTGCTCTACTTCAAACATTGGAGGACGATTGAGGGAAGCACCTTCTTTGAAGGTAATTTGTGATGTATTCATTTTGAAGAAAAGATAGTGATCTTGAATATCTCTCAAGAACCGACTCTTGATACCAATTGAAAACAATAGAAATACTCACAATAACCAAGAGGGGAGTGAATTGGTTAAAACCTTGGTATTTTAAAATTAATTCAAATCAGAATTTAGGATCTTTATCACTTTCAAAACCAAGAAATCTTTTTACTCAATCAAATAACTCAGTCCCAAGAAATCAATAGCTCAAAACAGAACTTGTTGAACAATGAATATGAATCAAAGAATCAATGAACAAGATGAGTAATAAAGATAGAAATACAAACACAAGCAATTTATACTAGTTCACTTCACAACTGAAGCTACATCCAGTTTCTTCTAATTCACACTGAATTAGAGTTCCACTATTATAAATTTTTGTTCTTACAAGCTTTTACAAACCCTCCCTTTATCAACACTAGATAAAGAATAGAAATCTAAAAACCTATTAGACTTCTAAAGAGCAAGAACTAGAGAACACTACTTTGTTCTTTAACTAGAGAACCCTTCTCTATATCCAAGCTAGAAAAACCCACTTACAATAGTCAATTACAATAGAAATTTAAAATGAATTTACAACCAAAGATTAAAGAGATAAACAACCTGATGATCCAATGAATGTAATGCATATGAGTTACCAAGTCAGGTTGAATAGCAAACAAAATCAGATCATGCTTTTCCTTAACCTTGAAAACTTTCTTGCTCAAGAATCATTCAAAGACCCATGAATACATTGAATGAAGCAAGAAGTAATAGAACTTAGAAAATCGCTTTGAAAGGCTTAGAAGGCTTATGTATACTCAGAAATACGAAGTGGTCAAGTTAGAAAACAAGCCAAGCCTTCAATCTTATTTATAACAGATTTTGTAACTGACTATAATCGATTAAACGTGCCAGATAATCGATTAAAACTCTTATGTAATCGATTAAATTATCACTTAATTGATTAAAACGTTCAAGAATGATTCTGGGTTTTACAACAAGCAAAATAATCGATTAAATCAAGTTGTAATTGATTAAGACAGAAAGATCTGATTTACAAAATGAACTGTGTAATCGATTACAAGTTTTGGTAATCGATTAAGTCAGAAAGTAGGCTTTTACCAAATGGCCTATGTAATCGATTACGGATAATGGTAATTGATTATCACAGCAAGACTCAAAATATATTTTCAACTAAGTAATCGATAACACTAAGTAAGTAATCGATTAAAACATTTAACAAAGCAGTTCAGTTTCAATCAAAGGCCAAATAATCGATTAATCCGATAGGTAATCGATTAAGTTGTTCATAAAGGTTTTTCCAGATTGAACGAAGAACAAAATAATCGATTATACCATTAAGTAATCGATTAAAACAGTAAAAAATCATTTTTCCAAAAAACTTTTAATCAGATTAAATCCTTAGCCAAAAAGATAAAAGCTTTGATATTTTAATGAAAACCATTTAAGCTTGTTAATGGATGAATGAATGCAATGCAAGGATCAACAAATTGTCTTTCTCTTACACTTAAATCATTCACAAAACTTCAAGGAACTTTAAGCATGTTGAAAGCTCAAAACACATTTTTGAATCAAAGTCTTTCACTCTTCATGATGCTCCCCCTATATCCAACAGATCATGTGTGATAAAATTATGCATTTTGATTTTTGGGCCTTTGTGGATGAATCACATTATTACGTACATGTTCTTTCATGTGTGATTTCACCCTTGTGCTAGATTACTCTATGTTTTGCCTTGCCTCTTTTGTCATTCCTTGTTGCACATGCTTTGATTGAAATGATTTAGACCTTCTTTGGTTTTAGCCACTAGCCAAATAAACTATCCTTGCATTGATATCCATTATCACCCTTTTTGAGCCTTTAACATTTTCTTTCTTGTGTAGCTCATTACAAACCAAAAAGTGGAAAGCCATGTTATCTTAACCTTAGGGAGAAAAATGGGCCTTGGAATTGTTTTGGGAGTGGGTTTCAAACAAGTGTGGGGTGTTTGTATTTTGTTTTAATTTGGAAGAAAAGAAAAAGAAAAGAAAGAGTTTAAAAAGTAAAAGTTCAAAGTAAAATGTATAAACAAAGAAAAAAGAAGTGCAATCAAAGAAAAAGAAAAAATTGCAATGAAAGTGTGTTGTGGTTCATTTTCATCCTTGTAAGTTCTTTTTATTTTAATTTTGTTTTCCCCACCTTGTTTCTTTATTTCTACCCCTCTTTTTGCTTGTTGCCTTACTCCCCATTGCCCCTGTTTTCTCTTAGTTTTAGCCTAAATATCATTCTCTTATCCACCCTTTACCTAACCCATACATTACAAACCAATAAAGTCTTTTTGATCTTTTGATGCATGTGTATTTCAAGTTGAATGAATTAGGGTCTTGTCAAAATTTGGATGTGCTAGTTACATGTGGTGTTTCAGTGTAAACACAAACTCATACACATTAGATGAGATTGAGTGTTGTTCTTTGAGAGATTTCTATCACCTTGGTGCATTCTTAATTTTAACTTGACTACTTTTTCATTTTGCACATTGTGATCATGTGTTCATGGGGTCTTTGTTACCTTGATATCATTCTTTAATTTTTCATCTTTATCACTTGTGTGCATTGTTAGTTTGTGGTTTACTTTAGTTTGATTTTTTTTCTTAGTCTTTCTTTTAGTTTTGCCTAGGAGTGCAAAAGATTAAGTGTGAGGTATTTTGATTGAGCGTTGCTAGCTTAATATTTTGTATTCTTCTTAGCTTATTTGACTTTTCTTGGACTTTTATTTTCTCACTTTAACTCAGTTTTTGTCTTAGGAAAATAATTGGGCTCAATTGATAATTGTTGCTTATTTTTAGATTTTGTGCTTACTTGACCTATCTTCCTTGTGCAGGACCTATAGGAATCTAAAGAACTCCAAATGAATCATGTGAGTAGTCCACGGAAAGATAAGGAAAATAGCTACTAATTTGTCAGAGATAAGCCTAGGCCAATTCTGTAATTTTGAGGATCATTTTAGGCTTTGAAGTCAGAACCTCTTCACTTGAACTTTGGGCTATAAGTTGGGCTTTGATTGGTGTAATTAGCATAATTAGTTAGATTAGATGGGCCTAACTAGGGCCCATCCTCTCCTATTGACTCAGTCACTATATTAGTGTAGTTAGTTAGTCAGTTAGTTACTTCATTTGGTACAAACAAAATTTTTAGCTTCTTGTGCAAGTTTTCATAATTTTTTTCTATTGTTCTTCAGTTTTCTTCTTCATTTCATTTTTGTTCTTCTATTTTCGTGCACAAATTTCATGGCTTTTCCATTGATGATGATCATGGAAAGTTAAACAATTAATCAATCTAAGGATCCAGTTCAAGCAAGGAGAATTTGAGTTCTGGTTTGGTATTTTAATTTCTAAGTGAATGTTCATTTTCTTCTTCAGTTCTCTCTTTAATTTTCATGATTATGAATGTGTTTAGGATTGAAAACGGATTAGGTTATGGATTCAGTTCCTAAATTCGAATTTTAATCACAGATTGTTTGGATGATATTTCAATTTGGTTTGTGATTTCAATTGATTTAGAAGTTAATTCAATTCAACTGCTTCTAATGACATTGAATGAACCTTCATAATATGATAATTATCTGAGAACTATGATAATTCACATTTCTTGGTTTGGTGAATTGGATTGATATTATTGAATCTATTTTACAACATCTTTTATCAATTCTACCAGTTTCTACATTTTTCTTCAATTTTAGTTTGTGTTTCTTCAATTTTTGTTCATTGTCTGCAAACTGTTTGATAAAAGTACCCCTGTTGTTTATCAATGAATTGAATTTGGAACCAAATTGATCATATCTCTGAGTCGACCTAGGTTGATCCTGTGCAACAGAATTAGCATTGTTTTATTTGTTTTGTAGCGATTCGACATTCGTTATCAAAGACATAGAGCGGATAGATGGAAGGTAATGAAGAGAAGCATGAGGGAGAGATTTGTCCCTCCTCAATATGTAAGGGAAATGCATAACAAGTTACAAAGGCTCTATCAAGGAAGGAAAAGTGTTGATGATTATTACAAGGAGATGGAGATTTCTTTGATAAGAGCAAACATTGAAAAGACTAATGAGGCTATAATGGCTAGAGTTTTGAATGGTTTGAATAGGGAAATTTAAGATGTTGTAGAGCTTCAAAGCTATAACACCTTGGATGAACTACATATGGCTGTGAAATTGGAGCAAAACTTAAAGAGAAAACAAGCATACTAGAAGCCTTCATATGGTTATTCATCTTGGAAGGATAAGGACACTTCCAAGAAGGAGGGTTCTTCTTCACAACATATTCAAGGAAATCTTCAAGAGGTAATCTTACTTCTCCTACTCATTTCCCTTCCAACATATCAAGTTCCATTAAATGCTTTAAGTGTTTGGGTAAGGGTCATATTACATTCCAATGTCCAAACAAAAGGACCATGATTGTGTTGGAGAATAGAGAAGTGGATAGTGAGTCATCTAAAAGTTCTCATAGTTCCTCTAGTGAAGGGGAGGGTGATGGTTTTCTTCAACCGGAAGAGGGAGATCTTTTTATGGTAAGACGACTCATGGGAAGCTTGTGCAGAGATCAAGATGATACACAAAGAGAAAACATTTTTCATTCTAGATGCTTGGTGAAAGGAAAGGTTTGTTCTCTTAACAATGATGGAGAAAGTTGTACCAATTTTGCAAGCACTAGATTAGTGGACATGCTTGGTTTAAAAACCACCCCTCATCCTAAGCCTTATAAATTGTAATGGTTGAGTGACAATAGTGTGTTGGTTGTGGATAAGCAAGTGTTGCTTACATTTTCCATTGGAAAATATGTTGATGAAGTGCTTTGTGATATGGTTTCCATGGAAGTTGGCCATGTTTTGCTTGGTAGACCGTGGTAATATGATCGAGATGTTATCCACAATGGGGTCACCAATCGATATTCTTTCTTACATAAAGATAAAAAAAAGTAGCTTTCTCACCTTTGTCTCCAAGTAAGATGTGTGAGGATCAAATAAAAATGAGATGAAAAGAAAAAAAGAAAAGAAAATCAAAGAAGAAAAGAGTCCTTTGAGAGAGAAAAGCCGAAAAGACAAAGATGGCAAAAAGAGTGAGAAGAAAGAACAAAGGAAAATAGAAAAAAAAGAGTGAAAAATAATTATTGATAAAATAGAGTTTGTTCATTAAACCTAAGGAGGTAAAAATAGTGATGCTAGTTAAACAACAAATGTATTTACTCATTCCAAATTATATGTGTTTGTCTTCTAATGCCCTTGAGTTGCCTCAAGGTTTTGATACACTCTTAAAGGAGTTTGAGGATGTCTTTCCACAAGACATTCCCCATGGCTTGCCTCCTTTGAGAGGAATTGAACATCAAATAAATCTTGTTCTGGGAGCTTCACTTCCTAATAGGGTTGCCTATAGGAGTAATCCGGAAGAGACAAAGGAGATCTAAAAGCAAGTTGAAGGGTTGATGCAAAGAGGATTGGTGAAGGAAAGCTTGAGCCCATGTGCAATGCCGGTCATCTGAGTCCCCAAGAAATATGACATGTGGAGGATGTGCACGGATTGTAGACCCATCAACAACATCACCGTAAGGTACCGACATCCTAATCCTATATTTGATGATAGGGTAACCAACTCTACCACTTCTTTTTCTCCTTTTGATGTCATTTATGGTTTTAACCCATTATTCCCTATTGATTTAAATTTCTTACCTAATGATTCTTTTATTTTGAGTAAGAATGGACTTTCTAGAGCCACTTTTGTTAGGAATCTCCATGGAAGTGTATGAAATCAACTTGAGAGGAATATGGAGCAATATGCACGCCATGCCAACAAGGGGAGAAAAACTATGGTGTCTGATCCCAAAGATTGGGTTTTGGTAGAGAGTTTTTTGGGCTTAGCGCGCATGGCTCGCTTAGCACGCAACATCTACGAGGATTTTCGTATTTCTTGTTTATTTGTGTAATGGGCCTCAATGTGGACTGAAATAGGCTTAAACTATGCATTTTAGGTTTTATTAAAGGCTTAGCTCTATAAGTACTTATATATTGCTATTTTTGGCACAACTTTGACTAATGAAATGAAGCATTTGCTTGAATTGAGAGCTTAGCCTCTTCTTAGTTCTTGGTTGAACCCAAATCAATTCTTATCAAGGAAGTTTTCCTTTGTGGAGAATCCCCCTCCAACATATCGCTCTACTATGGATCATGGCGTCATTCCTTACCATCTTCTTAATCTTCTCCATCTTTTGTTTTTAAATTCTAAACAACTATCCATTGAGTCTTGAAATTTGAATCCAGAAACGATCCGATTCAAGCGTTCATGCCTTGGTCGTCATCATGAACCCATTACGTTTATCACATGGGTCTGGCTTTCCATACACAACACACAAAATGGCAACCACTTAATTCCAAATGGCACCATTGCTATGGTCAACATGTGGGTATCACTTAAGACCAGGATGTTTGGTTTGAGCTAGAATAGTTTAAGCCAAAACGTTTTCTGAAGGATGAGGATGTGCCAATTATGGGCTTTGATCTTAGGTTGGCACTTTTTGGCTTTGGAAGAAGGGATTGCCTTGGGAAAGCCATGGGCTTGGCCACTATTGAACTTTGGCTTGCTATGTTCTTACAAAACTTCAAATGGATGCCTTGTGATTCTGGTGTGGACTCTTCTGAGTGCTTGAAGCTCTTTGTGGAAATGAAATGCTCTCTCATAACCAAAGTTGTTACAAGGTCTACTTCTCTTGCTTGTGTAAACCAGTTTAGTTAATCAAGGAAAATAACCTTGCTATGTAATGAGTTGGAGTATCCCATCATTTTAGGATTTCTATTTTTAGTCCCTGAACTTTCTTTTTGCTGGTTTTAGCTCCTTAACCTTTTTCCATCCTTACTTTTAGTCCATTAAATTTTATTTTTGTCCTTACTTTTAGTCTATGACCATGGACTACAAGTAAGGGAGAAAAAATGTTAAGGAGCTAAAGCCAACAAAAAGAAAGTTCTAGGACTAAAACTAGAAATTCTAAAATGATGGGATATTCCAACCCATTACATAATAAGGTTATGTGCCTCGGTTAACCAAACTGGTTTACACAAGCAAGAGAAGCAGGCCTTGTAATAATTATGAGAGAGCGTTTATTTCCAGACAGAGCTTCAAGCACTCAGACAAGTCCACGCCAGAATCACAAGGCATCCATTTGAAGTTTTGCAAGAACATAGCAAGCCAAAGTTCAACAGTGGCCAAGCCTATGGATTTTCTAGGGCACACCTTTCTTCCATAACTAAAAGGTGCCAACCTAAGATCAGACCACATAATTGGCGCATCCTCATCCTTTAGAAAAAGCTTTGGCTTGAGTTGTTCTAGCTCAGACCAAAAATCTTGGTCATGAGTGATAGCCCACATGTTGACCATAGCAGTGGTGCTAGCTGGAATAAAGTGCTTTCCAATTTTTGTGTTGTATATGGAAAGCTTGGCCCATGAAATGAAGAGGGCTTGGTGAGTGCATCATCAGGGATTCTTTCACTATGGCATGCAAGTTAGGAAGGTTGGGAAGGTCATCATCACTCACACTGCGCTCAATACCAACCACAAAGTCAATTACAGACTAAGCCTTTGCTTGGATATCTGGATGCAGAATCATCCTAACAAGACTCCACTCCAGAACAATAGTCATTGTATGAATCCCTCTAAATATCATTTCCTGAAAAGTAAAATCACATTAAACAACATTACTTTGTCATTGGCACATTCATAAGGTCATTAATAAACTAGATTCAAATTAGCATGTACTATAAAATGATATAAAAATAAACCAAATAATTACCTGAAATGAAAGAAGTAATGAACATGAGATTAAATAAGAAAAAGCTTACCCACAAAACAACAACCATATCAGAGTGTTAAAGCCTATTTTCTTTCTCCAAATCCAACAACACATCAACAAAGTCATTAGAGCTATCAGTAACCTTAATCTTATCCTCACCTTCAACAACCCTCTTCACTCCATGATCCAAAATGATTTTTCCCACAAAAACATTCACTTTATCCACCAAACTCCTGCACCTCTTCCTCACACCTTGCAAATGCAACCAACCCAAAAGTGGGAAGTGGTCACTCTAGTTAAACACCCCAAGCAAATCATACCTTTCACTCACCAACTCCTCAAGCTCACACCCATCATCTCCTGGCCCTCGCCAAACACATAACTTCTCACAAACATCTTCTTCATCATGTTGTTCAATGACCAAAGATGCAACACCTTCCTCACCTCCACCACACCGTCTTTTCCCACCATGCCCAAAATTTCTTTCACCACTAAGGCTCCCACTTGAGCTGAAACTCTCCAAAAGCAGTAGCCCTTCTATGAGAGAACATCCGAGTTGCAAAAATCCTCCTTAGGCTCTTCTAATACTCACCATCGAGTGCAAACCCCATTGCACGGTGAAAGAGAAGTTCAAAGGGTTGCAAGCTTTTCTTCTTGGATTCCCTTCTTTTTCTTGCCATTATAACATGCCAATGATTCTTTAAGGTGTTTTATGTCCTACTATTGAAGAGTGAAGACCTTTGCAATGGTTGCCAACCTTGCCCCCTAAAGCTCGCAAGCTGCAAGTAATTCTTTTCCCTCTTGTGTAAATGGATCTTTGTTAAGTTGAGGATCAAGATGATTGTTGTAATGCCTGGTATTTCTAAGCATGTAATTAAGCCTAGATTAAGCCTATGATCAAGGATAATCATTGTGCTTAAGTATATCCAGAGGAAAGGCTTGGAAACAGGGAGAAATAGGCATTTTCTGCCATGTGGCGTGACCCACTTGGGATGCCGCGCGAGTCGCGCCATATGTATCCACGCGAGTCACTTGAGTTGCCA
>PYAF01006014.1:38718-89407 GCA_007407185.1 Glycine tomentella | reverse complement strand
AAAATAATTTTTAGTTTAATATATTCAATAAAAAATATACCTAAAATTAAAAAATTATTAAATAAAAATATATAAAAATATTAAAATATTAAATAATACCATGTTAAAAATATATATAATATTAAATAAAACTAAAAAAAGTAAAAATATATTTATTTATTAAATAATTAAACTAAAAATTATTTTCAAAATTTTGAAAACATTGGAAAAAATATAAAAAAAAAACAAAATTTGCTATTTTGAATCATAAAAAAATTCTACCACTTTGAAGTCAATTTTTTTTAAATTAAACTGAAATCATAAAATATTTTATAACTTTTTGAAAATTGAAATTGTAAAACATTTTACGATTTTACTTAAAAAAATTAAAAATCATAATAAATATTATGATTTATTCCTTTTTTAATAATGATTCAAACTCATCCGTAAATAATAATTAAAAAATAATAATCCCATTAATCGTTTCACCTATTGGTCAAATTCCAGCTACAAAAAGAGGAAGTTAGGGGGTTATCTCTCCCTCTGTCAAACGCGCCTATTGCTCTCATAGTAGTGGACGTCTGCACACAAATGTCCCCAACAACTTGTCCTTTCCATGCTTAATCGTACTCTTTACGTTCAGAAAAATTAAATTAAATTATGATTATTAAAATAATTAAAGTATATAATAGAGACAATTTAGGGGGTCTGATTCTCTCCGGTCATGGAAATTTTTCATTAGAAGAGAGAAAGATACAATGAATCCACATGTCTTTCTATCTCCAATTGGAATTTTTCATTATGGGAAAGGAGTTATATTCCAATTTAGGGGGACAAGCAAGAGGGGCCTTGACTCTCCCCTCTCAGGGTTGATATGAGAAATATTAATTAACTTACTCTTATATTTAAGTATTTAAAAATAAATACATAATACTATAAAAATATATTTTATTTTACTAAATAAATAACATAATTTTAATAAATCTGAAAGATATATATAATATTTTTTATTTAATTTATTCTTATACTATTGTCTAATTTTTAATTTATATTTATAAAAAAATTACATACACATAAATATTTATATATAAAGTAAACATGACGAAAGAAAAAATGAAAAGATAGGTTTGACTCTCCTAATTCCCGTTTGTGCAAAAAGTAAGAATACTTTAAAAAAGATGATATTATATTTTTGAAACCAATTCACATTCCTATCAAATTTTATTAAATTTCAATAAAATTGCATTATATTTAAAATATTTAATTATATTTATGATTTATTTATTTTTTATATTTGATCAGACAAACAAAATTCTCTAGTTAACTCTATCATTATTATCTTTCATTGATAAAATATCATTTCATATTAAAGCTTACATATATTTTGTTATTTATGAAAATACTACTTTTAGTTTTATTTCTTTTATGATTTAATTTTTGTTTATGTTACTTCACTATGTTGATATATCATAGAGTTAAAAATTCAATTAATACAAACCTATGATTGTAAAAATTAGGAAAATTAATTAAAAGAGTGACATTTTTTAATAACATATCACATTTTAATTTGAATAAAAAAGGAAACATAGCAACTTCAATTTATTTATAAAAACAATATAGAATAATATAGAAAAAAATTATTAAAAAAAACTATAATTTTCTTTTGAAAAATCAAAATTAGACCCTTTTTAGCTGTGGGCCCAATGTCGTTACACCACTGGACAACCCTTAGAAGTGTCTCCTCCTTCAACACTCCTTATGTATATGTATGAGAAATAATTAAAAAACGTGGCTAAATATGTTTGAGGTTTTTGTAAAATTTAAAAAAATATTAATTTTATTTTCATACTAAAAAAATTCATATTAATGTGGTCTCTGTAAACATAAAACATATTTTTACTAATCCTCAATCATAACTTCGTAATTAACAAACTTAAATGTGTAATTTGATTACAAATGAAATAAATAATTTGTGATCATTAAAACCTTTAAAATGAATTAAACAATTTTTGGTGGCTAAACACACCAATAAATTATAATTTTTGTCACTTCCTCAACGATTTTCTTCCACTTTCTGATGAGATTAGGTGGGAAGATGAAACAAGAGTGAGTTCAATCTCTTTTGATTGTGCTTGAGAAAGTAAGCTAGAGAGAAAATAATTAAATTCGACAGAGTTACCACTTATAACCCACAAAAATATGTTTTATTTTACAAGGATAAAATTAATACGAAAATTTTATAAGGATTAAATTAATATTTTTCAAATTTTACAGAACACAAAACATACTTAACCAAAACAAACATTTATATAAAAAAATCAATAAGAAAAATATTATGATATGGAGTTAATATATTTGTTTAATTTTTTAATAATGGATCTATTTATAGTTTTACACAAAAAATTAATTACAAATATTTTTTATAAAATTCATTATTTATTTAAATTAGATATTTAAATTATGGTGCAAAAACTTTTTTTTACCTCCTTTAATATATTTTTGATTTTTGAATCCGTCCCTATATATAAGATAAGTAGGATGAAAACAATGTTTTTTCATGAAATAAATTAATATATAAATAACACAAAACTTCATTCGGAAATGTGTCTTTATTTTTAATAATCACGATTTGTAGTTTTAAAAAAAAACTATTTTGAATAAGATTTAGCTAAAGACTATTATAAATTATATAATATAGTATAAAATTATATAAAGATATAATTTTGTTTTAGTTAATGTTATTGTGGCATTCATATAACTTATTTTTAAAAAAAGTTGTCTATTTACATATCATATCATTCTATTTCTAGATACTTCCCAAATGTTTACTATTCCAATCAATCAAAAGCAACTCATCAGTCATGCCAGTGTTTCTTGCTGCTTTCGCTCTTGGTTCACGCAATGCCGATAGCTAGTCTCAAAGAATGTCTAAGACTAAGAGCACTTAATCACAAGTCTTAAATGGGAATTTTAGAATATATTTTTTTTAATAAATCTTATATGTTATTTAGGATTGAAGATTTCTAAAAAAAAAAATTCATTTTTTTTAGTGATATATTTCATTTTGAGATCTTAGAAAAAAGAAAAAAAATATTTATTCTATTTTAAATAATATACAAATTTTAAAATTTCTTCTACAAAAATTTTTTCTCGATATATTATGGATCAATGTACAGTGAATAGTTATATTCTCTACTCCATCGGTAACCTCAAAATTTGTGTTAGGAGATTAAAATTCTGTTACCAAGCTAATCACTTAGTTTGTTACTTTGTATCTTTTTCAAATCAATGAATTATGAAAGTCCTCCTTTATTCTTCGAGATTTATGATTCTTAATCACATCAATTGGATGTCAAATTTTCATGCATTTTCTCACTTTTACGATAATTCGCATTTAAAAAAAAAAAAAAAAAAAAAGAGAGCTGGAAGTCACATGAACATAGATATTAGTTATACGAGAATCTGCGCGCTTCACAATGGTTAAAAATAATTTGTGCACCTAGAATTACTTTCCATATATGCCTATTGAGTTTCTCTTTTCTTATGGTATAAGATGCAAAAAGGGTTTTGGCCTGATGTATTAGCCTTTTTCAAGATGTATAAATTTTATCACAAGGAAATTATATGCTTGAAGAGTGCTTATTTAAAAAATTCGATATTTCTCTATGAAATATATATAATAAATAATATGTAAGGCATGCATTATTTTATATATGGATGTACTTTTGCAGATAAGATTAAATCTGTAAGTTGTTTACGAAATGACGGAAGCAAATAATTAAGAAAGTTGGTAAACACAATCAAGATAATTATGATCAAACGTATAAGTTACACAAAGAAATTGGTAAACAAATAATTTATCGGATTTACGTGAGTTATTGTGTTTAAGAAAATTAAGTTAGCATACACATCAATATTGCACAAAAACATGAAATTAAAATATGAAAGTTTGGGATACAAGACTTGTAACATGCAAGTACTGTAATATCTCACTTAATGGGTCTCCTAAGAATTAAGATCATGATTCCATTGGACCACATAGTTGGCAAAGCAGGACTCACATGTCACTTGCACATTGAAAAGTAGGGATCATATATATTCTGAGACAAACACGACTTTATCCCAAAAGAGATTATGGATGGCATATGCACTTTATGCATTAGCTGCCATGATCAACTTCAAGAGCACCAAAAGACCTGAAAAAGAGTCAGAAGCATCTCATAAGGTTATTGCTCTCATAACATAAAAACTATAAATAACAACTAGACAAATCAATATTAAAACTTAATTAAATAATTTTTCTCAGACAATATTAATGCTGTTTTTCAACCCGAATTAGAGTTTCGCTTAAGTAATTTACATAAACCTTTAATGCAAATCTTTGTTATGCAGATTATCAAAGTAAAACTTCATTTTTGCAAACAGTACCTAAAGAACTATATGTAGGTTTTAGAAATATTAAAACATAAATTAACAAATCGTCTGTGCAAGTAGAATTGAATTATTTGAATAAGTTATTATGTGAGTTTTGTGGATAGAAGAAGATAAATTATTAGAAGTGATCGACCAAATTTTCAAACAGATATATAATAATGTGCAAAACCTGGTAGATACTTTTAAGCAATCGTGATTACAAAGAACAAAAAAAAAAAACATAAAACTAATTAAAGGACCAGAAAATGCATACGTCAAAGATGCATAACATGGGTGATCTCTTCCAAGTCCACTTTGCCTTCTTCAGCTTTCTCAACATTTCATCCTGAGAGCATATGTTACCTGGTGAGGCCAAAAACACAGTCCTCCTTACAATGGGAGACCACAGCCCACTTTGCTCATACACAAAATCGAACTGGGAAGCATCAAAGAATTTCCCCATAAGCCTTTCAGAGAACGATTTTGAGACGATTTGAATGGTTGGAGTACTTGATGTGGAGAATGCGGCAGATTGATCATCAGAAGAGCCTAATTCAGACTCAGACATTGGAACGTGTTGTGGGAAAGAAGAACAACACACACGCACTACAAAAAAATTTGGTATTTCCGATGGCCAAAATCCGTCGGAAATGCAAAAAATCCAGACAAAAATCCGTCGGTAAAACGGTCGTTGGAAATTTAATCGACGGATTTTTGTGTCTGTCGGTAATTTCTGTCGGAAGTTACTGACGGAATGATCAGTCGAAAATTACCGACGAAAATTTCTGTAGATAATTTCCGTTGGTAATTTATGTTCAGATATAATAATTTAGTTTGTTTTAGGAAGATTTTTTTTGTTATTGTTATTATATAACATCATTATAAAATAAACACATATTGTGATATGAAAGACTCCAATTCATACATCCAAAAAAAAATGTTTTAACAAAGTAACTTAAGTTCGGAATAAAATTAAAATAAAAGCACAATTTTCAACATCTCAAGCTGTCATTTTGTGTTTCTAAGTCAATAATCAAAATAGTCATTGTCAGAGTGTCGTTGCTGGTCATCTGCTGGTTGATCATTGTTTTGTTGCTGCTCGTCATGTGATGTATCATTGTCTTGGTGTTGTTGTTGATCAGGCAGTTGTTGT
Source organism: Glycine tomentella (assembly GCA_007407185.1). Taxonomy (NCBI): domain Eukaryota; kingdom Viridiplantae; phylum Streptophyta; class Magnoliopsida; order Fabales; family Fabaceae; genus Glycine; species Glycine tomentella. Next base: position 83,862 of record PYAF01006014.1, on the reverse strand, counting down.
TGCTGCTGCATAATGTTACGAGCTTCTGGAGGTAGAAACTGAAGTACAACTGATTGAAATATCCGCATTTGTTCCGTTGATAGACGCAACGCCTCCTTTGATTGACGCAACTCCTTCTTTGATTGACGAAGCTCCTCCTTTATTTGATTAATTTCTGCTGAGTGATAGGCATGACTAGAAGATCCTTGCAAGTTTTGCATAAATGTGTCATCTCCACATTTATAAGAATGAGCAAGATCTCGAGTACCATAAAGACATCCCTTACGCATTGGTCCAGCTGCTGCAATCCAACATCGAGTCCTAAGTCTTTGTTCTTCAGCAGGGTCTAAAGGAGTCATTTCATAATCACCAACACTAGATTGAACATCAGACCTAGCTTGAGATAATCTAGCCTCAAAATTTTCCTATCAGTCATAAACAGTTATTATTTGATCAATTTAATAAAACATAATGTTTAAATAAAAATACCATGGCAAATTATCATCTCACATGTGTCTGCCTAGATCTATCATCGATAAATTCACCAGTATCCTTCCGTAAATGTGTTTGTTGGAAAATCTCATCAATGTATGCAGATCGACCAAGTTCCTGAGACTAATTACAAAGATTACAAGATAAATATAACATAACCAGAGAATCAATAAAGTACCAAAAATTTCAAATTATAAGTTGTAAAATCATCTTACCAAGCGAATCGCATGATCCTGCAAGCTAATAGAACCACCTGTGTGCATACATCCACTCTTTTTATATGCTCGATTTTTTTTTTTTTGCCTTTTCACACTTAGAACGATACTCGGGTGCATTCCAATGTGATAATAGATCATTCCAGACACGATCTCCAATCCAATATGGCCTTTTATTTTCATTTCAGGCATCGCTAAACATCTCAGAAAGCCTATGAGAGGCTTTTGAGTGAAAAACTTTTTTAATTTCATTCTCTTCCTCTGGTTTCCAAACCAATTTCCTCTAAAGTAACACAAATTTATGATATTTAATAGAAATACATCAACACCAATGATAGTAGAAATTAAAGGAGAAAACAAAACCAAATTAGTATTAGTTGGAATTGATTAACCACGAAAGATTTTAAATATAGAGCACAATTATAAATCAATTTAAATGTTAAGAAAGCAAAAGCATTACTCAATTTAAACGATACAAAATCCAAAACAATGAGCTATCATGTACGACATTCAAATTAGTACAAGTGGTGAATATATTACCTTAAAATGCTGGAAAAAAAGTTCTTGATGGTCTTTTGGAATTGCTCCCCATGTTGGCCATGGGTTATCAAATTGTTGTCTAATGGACAATGTGATAGCCTTTGCCGCAACCTTAGATGGATGAAAACTTAACAGAACAAATAATTTGTCAATACAACTGTCAAAACATAAAAGGTCATATGATATATAATGGGATTTATGTACATTGTTAATATTTACGCTCCATTGATCAATGTAATCGTAGGACGATCATTGAGAGGGGGTTTCCATCACTAAATTTGTTCTATCTTCATCAGAAGGTATGTTTGCTACACCCAGGGAAGGAGATGGTGTGGATGTAGGCACTGTAGACGGTCCGGTTGCATTAATTGGAGTAGGAGATGGTATACCTTCAATCGAAGGTGGACATGGTGTAGGTAAAACATCCAAAGATCTTATTGGCATAGGTACACTAGACGTGGATGGGTAGATATCTATAGGTGGTAATAATCTAACAACATATAGTTTTTTCTTTTCACCTGTCTGATTGTCACTATTATCATTGACCGGGGGTTGGGAAGGATCACCATCACCTGATGACATATCTATATATAGAAAAAATGATAGGGGAAATAAACTATGTGAGCATCAAGTACATTGACATACATGCAACATCTTTTCCTTTTACACAATTAATCAAATACATTACTAAGTTCAATTCCATTAGAAGAAAACAAACAATACTTCGTAAATCCGGAAAATAAATCTTTAACATGTCTTTAACTACTTTCTGACATTCCCTCTATGTTGTTTCTGATTGTATAAATATGGTTTCAGTATTAGCTTTTTCATCCATACAATGTTCACACGCTAAAGAGTATTCAACTCTTTCAACATCCATAGAATTTTCTAAAGTTGGAACACAAATTCTTAAAATGTCTGTAAATACTTTCTCACAATCCCTATCTGTGATCTCTGCTCTTACAAACATAGGTTCAGTAGCGTGTTTTTCATCCATAAAATCTTCTAACTCTAAAGAGTCTTCAACTATGTCATCACCCATAGAATCTCCTAAATTCGGAAGATAAATCTTTAACATTTCTCTAACTACTTTCTAGCATTCCCTCTCTGTAGTCTTTGATCTTACAAACATAGAGCCTTGTAAATCCATAGAGTATTCAACTCTGTCTAAATCAAAAGAGTCTTCAACTATGTTAACATCCATAGAGTCCTCTAAATCAAAAGAGTCTTCAACTCTCTCTACATGTATAGAGTCTTCAACTATCTGAACATCCATAGAGTCCTGAAAATCTAAAGAGTCTTCAACACTCTGAACATCCATGGAGTCCTCTAAATCTAAAGAGTTTTCAACTCTTTGAACATCCATAGTGCATCTAAATCTAAAGAGTCTTCAACTCTCTCAACATCCATGGAGTCCTCTAAATCTAAAGAGTCTTCAACTCTCTCAGCATCCATAAAGTCTTCTAAATGTAAAGAGTCATCAACTATGTCATCATTTATATAGTCTTCAACTATGTCTGAATGCAAAGAGTATTCAAGTCTCTTAACATCCATACAGTCTTTAGTTGTCTTTAGTTTCCATAAACATTCATTATAAATTTAGCAATAATACAAATTCCTCAAATGATATAGCATGCAAATTATGTAAACAATCACAAACAATTAAATTTAAATAAAATGCTAATCAAATATGCAACGTATGAATTCATGATGACATTCGTTAAAAGCATTTGAAGCATATAATCATCACCAAATATAAAACAAACCTATTTATACAATAAAGTGGTTCAACTTCACATTCATTACAAATAATGAGCTACAGTATTTTACAAAGTTCATTGAAATCAAATAAGGAAGAATAGTGTGAAGTTCATCTATAATCCACTTCAGAATTATAAACCTCAAAGTCATCTTCTAATTCCCCTTCATTTTTGTCTTCAATATTATTTGATTCCCCATGCAAAGTATTTGATTGAGAATCATTTATGAAGACATCATGTGGGTCCACTTCTTCAACCGCACCTCTCTGGTCTTGCAATCCAGAAATGCTTTCAACTTCGATGATTTCATTGACATGTGACATTTCCTCTACTTGATAAGGCACATCACTTGCTGCATTATTAGATTCTATGTAACCCCTGGGCTTTATTTTAATTGCAACACACCAATCACGCTTGTCCCTTCTTATTGCTGGATACGACACATAATAGACTTGCCTTACATTATGTGCACTAATGAATGGATCAAATAGATTATATCTTTTATCCATTCGAATTTCCACTGTTCCATCTTTTGAATCCACTCTTGTTCCTCTACTAGATGGATCAAACCATTCATAATAAAACAAAACAACTCGCTTAGCATAAGTTGTACTGTTATACTATAGCTCATATATATGATCCCATAAAAATCATCTGCTCCTCCTTCTGTAACCCCCTTGACGTAAACCCTACTATTAATGGTTTTTTTCCCTCTGTCCACGCTTGAGTATGGAATTTGTACCCGTTGACAAAGTATCTGTGCCATTGTTTAATGTAACTCATAGGACCATATGCTAAATCCTTTAAGTGTTGGTTTGTTACATTTATACCCGAATTTACCACCTACATATAGTATAAGAATCAAAATCTTAATTCCAATACAATACAATAATTAACTGAATAATAACATACATACTTGTTCCTGAAACCATCTAGGAAAATTAGCATGTACATTACGGGTATATCCATTTGGTTCAGTAATTTGTTGGGTTTGCACAAATAAACTATCCAAATGTAAATAACGATCAATTACGTTAGGCTTGCAATTGACAACAACCATAATTAAATATTTGTTTGCACAAAAGTATGTCAACTTACTCAAGGTATGCCCTAACTTCGGCACAGTTAATGAGGACATGAACATGGGCTGAGTTTTTTTCTTCATCAGTTAACCAGTGTATGACCTCCTTCCCAGAAGGACGACCTTGTTGGTCAAACACTGATAGCATTGGTGGACGCTTTTCACTATCAATTACAATTTGATTCCTAATGTTGCGAGACGACAACATAAAGTTATGGAAATAATGTGAACAAAAATGGGTTGTCTCACGATGTAAGTAAGACGCGCAAATCGATCCTTCAACCCTGGCCTTATTTTTCACAGCTCGTTTACAATCGCCCATGAATCTACAACAATTTCATAAGAAAGCAATCATAAGTGAGCATTCCTCAAATGACTTTTAAATCATAGACAGCAATTAATATGTTACCTTTCAAATGGATACATCCATCTATATTGGACTGGTCCACCAAGTCTAGCTTCATATGCCAGATGAACAGACAAATGCTCCATTGAATCGAAAAAACCTGGGGAAAATATTCTCTCCAACTTGCACAATATCAATGGAATATTTTGTTCCATTCTACGCAAATCATGCTCTAAAAAAGTTGAAGAACACAAATCTTTGAAGAAATGACTTATTTCACTAACTGGATTTAAGACATGTGATGGCAATGAGCTAAATGCAACAGGAACTAAACACTGCATGAATACATGGCAGTCATGGCTTTTCATCCCATGCATGGTTCCCTTAGCAACATTGGCACATCTGGCCAAGTTAGAACAATAATCATCTGACATTCTTAGTTCTTTTATCCATTGACATACTAACTTTGTTTGGTCTGCAGTTAGAGTGTAATTTGCTTTTGGCTTTAACAACTTCCCGTTAGCCCCCAACTTCATCTCCAAGTCTCTCCGCCTACAGTACAAAGCTAGGTCCAACCTAGCTTTCTCATTGTCTTTTGTCTTACCACTGACATTCATGATAGTGTTGAATATGTTGTCAAAAAAAAATTTCAATGTGCATAACATCAAGATTGTGTCGCAACAAATTATCTTTCCAATATGGAAGATCCCAAAAGATGATTCTTTTAGTCCAATGATGCCACTCCCCATATCCCTCTAATGTTGGTGGAGGTACACCAATTTCAGTGACTTTTGGCAAATCCCTAACCCTCCGCCAAACTTGTCTAGGTGTCAACAGACGTGGTGGGTCATCTGTTTCCGTTTCCCCTTTCTTGAAGGCATTTTTGTTTCTTCTAAATGCATGATCAAGTGGTAAGAACCTTCGATGAAAGTCAAACCAAGAAGTTTTCCCCCCATTTGCCAACTGGAAGGCCTTTGTGTCCTCCATGCAATACGGACATGCCAATCTACCATGTGTTCCTCCAACCAGACAACATGCCATATGCAGGAAAATCATTAATAGTCCACATCAAAGCTGCCTTCATCATGAAATTTTGACTTCTTGAAACATCGTAAGTCACAACACCGTCCCACAATGTTTTCAAATCATCAATCAAAGGTTGTAAATAAACATCAATCCCAACTGTTGGATTAAATGGGCCTGGTACCACACAAGTCAAAAACATATAAGGTTTAGTCATACATAGTTCTGGAGGAATATTATAAGGGGTAACAATGATCGGCCAACAAGAATAAGGTGTAGCTGATGCTTAAATATATGGGTTAAATCTATATGGGCATAAACCAAGTCGAACATTTCGAGGATCAATAGCAAAGTCTGCATGTACCCGATCAAAGTGTTTCCAAGCTTCACCATCAGAGGGATGTTGTAACATGCCTGAACTATTTCTATTGTCATGGTGCCATGTCATTTGGCTTGCAGTTTGCATTGATGCAAACATTCTCTGCAACCTTGGTATTATAGGCAAGTAGAACATCACCTTAACTGGAATTGATTTTATATTATTTGATCCCACACTATTAACATGATACCTGGGCTTGTTACAAAATTTGCATTCAGTTAATGCCGCATCATTTTTATAATACAACATGCAACCATCGACACAACAATCAATCCTCTTAGCCTCCAATCCCAACTTAGAAACTAACCTCTTTGCATCATAAAAGCTTTTTGGCAAACACTCTTATATAGGTGTGACATCCAAAATCATTTTTGAAATAAACTCTAAGCATTGGTCAGGAACATTCCAATTGGACTTGCAAGCTAAAAGTCTTGCGGATATTGATGTGGTAGGGTTTGAGAAATAGAGGGAAAAGGGAAAGTTGCTGAGGAATGTCAAGTGTTTTGGAGCCTCACATTCGTTCAACCTAGCTTTTAAAATGTTGGGAACTAATATTTTAATAATTTCAGCGTTCTAGAGTCAAACTGACGAGTTTCGCGCTATCCGCATGGGCCACCACGCTACCAGCGCGAGTTGGTCGAACTTTTTACTGGCCCTGAATGATGTGGCACTAATCGCGTGGTTACTGGTGCTACCCGCGCGACATGTTCGAGGTGCCCTCCCAGACTTTCCCATGCGGATCGCGTGGAAGTCACGCCAACAGGGCCAAATGTTCGAGCAATCCTATGCCAATCACTAATGTGGCGCGATTCGCGCGGCTTCTGGCGCTATCCGCGCCACCTTTTTGAGGTCCCCACCCAGATATGTCAATGCGGACCGCGTGGAAGTCACGCCAACAACGCCAGTTGTTTGACCAATACTTGACAAATACTGTCGTGGCGCGATTTGTGCGGGTGTTGGCGCTATCCGTGCCGGTATTTTGAAGTCACTTATCATTGATGGCTTTCACACGCTGATGGCGTGGGTACTCACGCCACTCGTGCGGATGGTTCGAATGAAATAAGGTTGTCTGAATCATGTAGCGCTATCCGCGTGGGATATGATGCTAAGCGCGTCATTAGGTCGAACTAAACTGATGTAGAATGACTTGCCACGTGATCCGCGTGACACGTCGCGCTACCAGCATCACATGTTCGAGTGGAATGCTCCATATGAGTTAAGCCACGCGAACCGCGTTAGGATTGGCACTAACCGCGCCATTCAGGAACCACATGAGCATGTTCATGCTAATAGCGTGGGTTACTATGCTACCCGCGCCACATGTTCGAAAGAAAAACTCTTGAATTGCATGTCACGTGACTAGCATCGTTTTCAGCGCGGATCACGCGGAACTGTCACTATGATTTTCAAAAAAGTGTCAAAACACACCCTGTTACAATTGTTTCCCCTAATTTCTTTCCAAACCTTAACTCCCCTTAAACCATCTTCAATTCGTTCACTGCAGTTACGCCAGAACGGTCAAAAGCACTCAATATAAAGCGTTCCCCACAATTCCCTGCACTCATCATCACCCCCATTTCACCATTGCTGCACGAGTTGACAGTGTCTTGGTGAATTTCATTTTCCTTCCTTCCATCTTTATCAATGGCACGCGATAAGGTACGTTTTCATTGCTTAAGTATGTATATTGCCTAAAGAAGTAATAGACTTGGGGTTAGGGGTAGGAAGTTGCAGAGCATAAATGGTGGAATCGCGATTTCACGCAATTCGCGTTGATATGGGCGCGGTTAGCGCCAAATATGTTTTGATGTTGTCTTCTTGGGTGATTGGCATTGTAACTGATTCTTGGGTAGTGTTCTTTGCACAACATAGTTCAGTAATTAGATACCGAAATCTTATTGCCTTGGGGTTACTTGAATTGAGATATATTAGGTCCCCATGGCATTTCTTAGGGTAGAGAGATTCATAAGTTGCAGTAGGTGAAATTGAATAATTTTATGCTGAATCAAATTGGAAATGACTTGACATGTGCTTGTCTATTGCTGATATGAGAATAATCATGTTGAGCTTGAGTCTTAATTGGTAAATGGCACTGAAATTACTTGTTTGAATAAGGAATAAACTCTTTTGCTTGGCATAGTTGTTGCACAATTGGTATGATAGTGATTGCTACAGGATCATAGTGTTATCCTAGTTGGGAAATGTAATCCTATGAGTCTTGATTAAACTGAGATGTCTGAATGGTGGTGATATTGAAGTTGAATCCCAGTGTGAGTTGTTAGGTTTGGTATTGACTAAGACAAGAAAGATGGGTTGTGATAGTGATTCAATAAATAAATAAATAAATAGCACATGATGTTATACAATGTTGTTTAACTTGTGTTTGACCTTTTTTTATTCTAAGAAAAACAACTCGTGACTTTGATCATTTTGATAATGGTGTAGGTATTGTAGAAAGATAATAAAGTGGGGGTAAATTAGTTACAAACATTGATGGATAGAAAAAAAAATACATAATAAAAAGAAAGGTGTCAAGAGGAATATTGCAAAACATATCTTAAAGGACATTTCACCCCTGTATCTCATTTGTTGTTATAAGTGTACAAAAGGTATTATATATATGTCAGTTCGTTGTGCTTTCATAAACTTCTTCACTATGTTTTCCACCCTTCTTATGCACCCAATATCAAGATCTTCCTAAACAAAAAACCTCTTGATGATCCTTTTTCACAAGTCATTTTCTTTTCTCCATTCAAATCTATAAAGAGTCATGGAACATATTAAACCTTGACCAATTAACATTTTTTTCCTATGACTTTAGTAGAATCATGTTTTTAAATAAGCCATCAATTACAAATAATGGACCCATGTCATGTCTAACAATTGATCCATAGCAAAGGTTTTGGCCATGAGTTATCATCTTATGATAGTATTGGTATAATGTTGAAGGCCTAAACTACATTACACACTTTTTCCTTTTTCATAAGGAGAGGTCAAAGTCTCATTCCAAGATGTTTCCTTAGAACTTTTTCTTGCACCATTTGTATGGAATGGGTCTGATTATATGTCTTTTTTGGAATTGCTTAAAAGTGTGAATCATGAATGAGCCATATTACCTTGTTACTGGTATGATAATGATTTGATGAAGCAATTTGCTGATATTGAAGTTAATTGATTTGGAAATATTCTGTTAGATATTCATTCTAATGGCCAGTAGTTGTTGTGATCATGAATTGTATTTGGGAATTGGGGGAATTTACTACTTTATGTATGTAGTGTGAATTCTACTATGTTTGGGCATCCTTAAAATTTTGAGTAAAATTGATTGTGGATTGTTAATGTCATGGATAAGAGGGAATTGTGAGGATGAGTTCTGTTTCACACATTGAACATGGCAAATTCATTCATTCATTAAAATGTGGAAGTTCTTGAGGATGAGATGATTAGATGTGGAAAAACCGAAGTGCTTGGAATTATTGTTTTAAGACTGGTATGAACATATATAGTTGATTCTTGCACTTAACTTTGTGTTTAGAACTGAAGCATGATGTTGTGTTTGCTCATTTAACACTGATTGATATGAACTCTGATTTCATTGATGCAAAGTATAGTGAACTTGATAAGAATGATAGGTCTGGATACTATTGTGAAAAAGAGTAAATTGTGTTGGGTTCTTTGATTAATTAAAATTGATTGCATCATCTGGTGACAGAGATAAATCTTAAATCTAGGAATCATTGTTGCATGAATGATTATAAACTGTGAAACTTTCTTGATTATTTTTGCTGAGTGTGCCTTTTTAGCCATATGAATAAAGATAAATCTGGGAATAGCTACAATTGGGTCCAAATCATGGTTGTCATTGCAAATTACCTCTGAGTGAGATTTGTATATGGACATTTTCTGAATTTCATGGCAAACAAGTGGAAAAGAGGAAGAAGAAAAGCACAAATGCATCCAGCAGCAAGCGGGCCCGTGTATCAGGGTATGATGAAGCCCGCTTTCGTTCCTTGGAGTGTGAGGAGCAATTTGACACGTGGTACCTGCCCAAGAAGATCATCCCCGAGAAAAAGATCTTATGGGAGACTTTACCTGAGGACAACCCTATATTGGAGGTCATCATCAGGCGATAGTGGCAGAGGCTAGTCAGCTTCCCGGAGACTAGTTCCAGTTCGATTTTAAAAGAGTTTCTAGCAAACGTCGACCAAACCACAGTCGATAGTCGGAGAGTTAGCTGGGTTAGAGGGAAACAGGTCCCATTTGATGAGAAGACTATCGAGAGATTTCTCAATAACAGCTACGATCCTTTCGACGGATGCGAGTTTGGTTAATTGTTTCTAAGGATGCAACCTAACGTATTGACGAAGATGTACAGAGATGATATGCCTCAGCTGGCCGACAGGATCAGGCATGCGATCACATGATTATATACAGCCTAGAAGATGAAGGCCGGTTTAGATTACGTTCCGGAGAAGATGAGGAAACACGATCTAGTGGGTGATGCAACATTTTGGCACCAGTTTGTGAATCACACAGTCATTCCTTCCACAAATATGACTGATGTGAACGTAGAACGCACCATCCTTTTATATGTTCTCCGGGGCGAAGGTAATCTTTACATTGCTAACGTTTTATCTAACCGGATTCTTCACATGATTCAGGACGCTAGCACTAAGTCATGGCTAGGTCACTCGTCCTTGATTTCTCACTTGTGTCGAGAAACGGGTGTTGAGATCCCAGATGACGAGCCGATGGATGTCCAGATCGCTTCTCTGATGAGCCACAAAACTTACCTTGATGCTATGAAGAGCGCTACAGAGGAGCAGATCATCAGAGCCTCGAAGCTATTACTAGAGGAGCTTGCTGCGAGGAGTCCTCGTGAGGTACCTAAGCTTGACGATCCTCAGCCACAGGTCCTTGCACCACAGCCTGCTCCTCCTTCTTCTCCCACCCAGCGGGCACCCAGACGTGAGCTTCTTTATAAGGACTCACCCAACTACCTATCCCTTCAGGCCTTCATCCGGACTCAGCTTGATTATTAGATACGGATGTTAGAGGACCTCTGTAGGCTGCGTGGCGTCGACACCAGCGCATACTAACCCCAGTATCCACCTACCCCAGCACCTTCCTAGCCACCAGTAGCTCCTACTCCTCCAAGACCCTCAGATGCTCCAGAGCCAGCCTTAGTCATTCCTGAGCCATCTTAGGTTGTTGAGGCTGAGGATGAGATTAGACAGGGCGAAGAGTGAGGAGTGATCAGGACCACTTTTATTGTTTTGTGTTTGATTTTATGGTTTTTAATTTTTCGTACTTTTGGATTACGATAGTTAGATACTTGACTGTTTGATGATTTTATGGTAGTAGTTTTATTTTAAAATTGTGTGTGATTGTGTTCTGTTTGGATTAATGTTTCGTGTGGGTTGCGATTTCACAACTAAGGCACACGTGATTGAGTGTTTCAGTGGCGCTGTAACCTTGTTAGTTATTGTTGGGGACAACAATTTTCTAATTCTGCGAATGGACGCATATGCATTATTTCACAAATCATAGTCAAGACACAAATGATGTCTAACAGAATTTTGTTTTTTTAGGTTGCTAAGTTTCACTAAATTTTCATCTTAGTTTTTAGGATAATTTCGTTACAATTCAATCAATAATTCGGAATATAGGGTAGAATTAGTTAAGTTTATTTATTTATTCGTTATTATCTCACTTTATTACCATTTTATTAATTCAGAGCCAAAAAGAGGAGAAAAGAGGCAAAAAGAAAAACGACTGAAGCTATCGAACATTCCGCGCGGATAGCACCATGATTCGCGCGATCAACGCCAAGTCACAAAGACCAGACCTTCAGCTTGAATAGTTCGCGCGATTAGTGCCGAAATCCATGCGACTAGCGCCAAGTTGACAATATTAACATTCAGTTCCAATCAACCGCGCCATTCGCGCCAAAATCCACGCCAGATGCTCAAAATCAAGCCTTTCTATTCGAACATTCTGCACGGTTAGTATGGGGTCGTGCTAATAGCGTCAAAAAGGCCGGAAAGAATCTGGAACTCGAACATCTCACGCTTTCACTAAATTAAGCTTAGCATAAGTTATTTAAGTGTGTAACTATTACAAAAATAAGGAAAGCGAGAAAATATATCCTGAATTCATGAAGACCAAAAAATCTTTTTTCTTAATGTCGTTTAAAAAAGGGTGTCTACATTAGGCAAACATTTAAAATAAATTAACGGTTGTTATATCAAAATATAAATTTATTTAAACATTTTTAAGTAATCAAAAATATCTACAAAACACAATGTATTTACTAAGCTTAACCTGATATGAACTATAAAAATAGTTTATATTTTATTGGCCTTTATGCAGTCCCAGTAAAGAAAATTTTAAAAAACAAAGTAAACCAAGTTCAAAGTTTGGAATTAAAGTAAAAAAAAATGTAGATATTACATAATTTAGATATTTATTTATCTTTTTTTTTTCATTCTCTTTAACTAAAACAATAAATGAACATTTTTTTACCTTGTCTTTGTTTTTTAAAAAGATTTCATTTGTAAAAAACTTTAATTTACCGGCTAAATTAAGAAAATATTCTGCACTTTAAAAAAAATCATACTGTGAAGAACTCAAGTGATATAGTGATTTTATAAAATAAATTTGAATCACTTTAAAATGGTCAAACCAAAATAATTTTACATTTTAAAATAAATTTTAATATTTTAAAATAAATTGGAATCACTATTAAAAATAACAAGACAAGTGGAAAACATCACCGATTTTGTTTTGAAAATCATAATTTACATCATTTTAATTAAATACGTCGATTTGACTTTAAATTCATCATTCATAAAGTTCAATTCAAAACCAATTAATTTTAAATCATTTTTTTACACTCCTACATTGGTTTATGGTAGGGTTTATTGAAGTTATGGTTTTAGTTCTTTAAAATATTTATTTATTTATTATTAATATATTTAAAAAAAATTAAATTTAATAATTATTTAATAAACAACACTACTATCTTACTTAAAGTAATTACACACACTCAAAAATAGAGTTGTTAAATATTTATCCTCTAACTCCAATTTATGATCGAATTTTTGTGCATCCTTCCTTTTAGTTATTAGATAATGACTTGCACTATTGTGAATAAAAAATTGTTGAATAAAATTATTTACAATAATATTATAAATGTTTTTACATCTTACAAGTATAATACTATCTCTTTTATTATTTTATAGAAAATAATAAAATATCAAAACAAATGAGTAAAGCAAATATCTTACATGTTTAATGCAAAGTAAAGAATTTATAAATGTAAAAAAAAATTTAAATACAATTTAAATTTTTCCACACAATTTTTCCATTGATAAATCTGTCAAAAATTGAAATATTTCCCGTGGAATATTTTCCGCCGAAACTTTCCGTCAGTAACCTAAATATTTCCAACACAATTTTTTCGACGGAAAATAATCCGGCGGAAATTCATAAATTTTCCACAAAATATTTTTCGTCGAAAATGCTAAAATTACCGATGGAATATTGTCCGTCGGAAATTTTCGACAGATAATTCTTTCAAAAATTACCGACGGACATATCTGTCAAAAATTACCGACGGAATTATCCGTCGGAATGCTAAAATTATCGACGGAATATTATCCCACGGATAATTCCGTCGGTAATTTCCGACGGATAATTCCTTTGGACGGAATTATCCGTTGGAAATGCTAAAATTACCAACGGAATATTGTCCATCGGAAACATTAGTTATATATTTTCCACAAATTTTTTCGTCAATAAATCCGTCAGAAATTAAATTATTTCCTAGGGAATAATTTCCGACGGATATTTCCATCGATAAATTCAGTATTTTCGACGTAATATTTTCGATAAAAAATAATCTGTCAGAAATTATTTTCTGTCAAAAAATTCCATCAAAAATACTAAAATTATTGACGAAATATTATCCACCAAAGATAGGCTTTTTTTTTTTGTAACGACGAGACGAGCTGTTGCACACAGGTTATTATTATTGATAATGGTTATTGTATCTCAATATTCATTCCTAAAGAGGAGTATCAATGGGGAATATAGTAAATCATGGTGGGGACATGCGGTGGTGTCAAAGGGTGGGTACCATCATTGGCGTTTCCTATTTGGTGGCTGGTTCTTCTTTCTATCAGCAGGAAGGGGGGCTAAGGGGAAAAAATTATACTTGAAAAATCAAAGGAAAGGAATAGAAGTGACACTTTCCTAGGAAAGTTATGGCATATGTTTATTCTACTTTACGTTATAAGTATATACTAGGTATTTGGTGTTTCATACCAATTTACATCAATTTTAGTTTTTGTCGGCATTGAAAAACTAATTTGAAATTGACATGGTGGAAAGGTATGACTCGGTTATGTGGGGGCAAAAAGGTTAGATGATGAGAGTTCTTGCCAATCACATATATGGTAAAATTTTGTGTAGTGATTTAATGCAAGGGAAAAGACGTACACCATCAGTTTCGTTAACTTTATAAAAGATCTTTTTTTTTTTTTTTTTTTTTGAAGTTTCGTTAACTTCAGAGAAGTTATAATATATTTAGATTGGATTATATGATTTAACTCAAAAGCATTTCATTTTGAAGAATGCTATAAATATATTGGACTTAAAATAAGCTTTTCGTTCTTATACAATTACTTTTTTATTTAATATTTTAAAATTATTTTTTATTTGCATTCCTATTTCTTTTTGTTTTATTTCTGTACTTCACTACATGACAATTCTTTCTTAAGTAGAGATTGAAAAAAATGTTAATATTTTTAAAATAACAGAGACTAAAAAATGAAAGTAAGTCAACATTATTATATTATAAATTTAGGCGTAATTGTATTTTTGATATTTAAGGTATTATAATTGTGCCTTTTGTTCACAGGTTCCAATTGCATAAATTGATCCTATAGAAATTGTAATTGTGTGATTTTGATCCATCCGTCAATCTTTTATTAAATTTTTAACAAAATTTACTAATATGACATTGAATGATAATGAGACAACTAACATGTGTTCTTAATACATATGTTGACAGAGTTTAATTAAACTAATGATCTCTCACAATTGTACCCAAGGAACTAAAAGTGTAATTGAGATTAACAAGTTGTTAGTTCGAATGATATTCGATTTGATTTTCTTAAGGTATCGGGTTCAAGTTTTATGGATGAAAAAAACCAGTTAGAAGGGGGAGAACTCCACTAAAGGTAACAAATCAAATTTCTCCTATATACCAATAATATGGTAACAAAAAACTTAATTAAGTAAAGCTTATGTATGTGTTTGGAGAGTCAATAGTTACACCATTGACATGTTATCATTTTAGTATCATGGTAGCATAATCTGATAAACATTTAACAAAAGATTGATGAAGGGATTAAAATCGCATAATTTATGTGAGATCTAAAGGATGTGCAATTTATGCAACTAAAAACCGGGGACTAAAATCTCATAATTTGAATGTGTGAGGGATAAAAAAATGTAATTAACCTAAAAAATTGTAATTTTATAGGTACTAAAATTGTGTAGTAGAGGCTAAAATCAAATAGAAAAAAATAACATGAACTAAAATGAAAAAAAAATAGAAAACATAAATTTTATATGAAATAAAAACTTATTTAAGTTAATATATTTTATAGAATTTAACTTAAACAAACTAGCAATACAAAGGAATTTTATAGCGTCATCTAATAATAAATTTCGCTCCATTTATATACTCATTATATTTGTCATATCACTAGTTAATATAAGATCTTAACACATTCTCTCATATTAAAGATAAGACATCTCAAACCTAGAGTTTATAGTAATAGATATTTGTGGTTGGTCAAATAAATATTCAATAAAAAAACGACTTAATATATCTAACAATAATCTTTAGGATAGATTTTGATTATATCTTAAAATTTGAGTTTAAATTCAACTATCACAAAAATGAATTATAAAGTAATAATTGTTCCCTTTATGTACATTATTTTGATTATATTATTACTCCATGTAGATCTCTAACAAAACCTTCTTAAAAAAAGAGAATTTCAACGAGTGAATTATTTTATTTTAAAGATTTTAAATAAGATGAAGTAAGTGCATATTAGGATACTAGCGCAGAGTTTTATTAAATTATTTGAACGTCAACTAAAGTTTTCAAAACGAAAAGGAAAAATCAATCGAAAAATATTCTAAGTCCTTGTGAGTTGTGGTGGTTCAAATTGGATACCAGATTTTCTATGCTATAAAGTATAAGTGTAGATTTGGCCTTCGGGAATCTGATAAAAATTTGATGTTCATATTTGAACGATGGTTGTTTAAGCAAAGCTCCTCCAATCCACTGACTCACTCACGTCCTAAAACTAGCCATTTTTGTATTCCAATGATTAAAACATTCCGTTGCCAGGACTACCTTGAACCCGGATCTTCCGGGTGAGCCCCGAACATCCTAACCAACTAGGCTACTACTGATTGCTGTTATATTAATCCATAAAGAGTAATCTGATTTACTAATGTTATTTTGAATTGCATATTAAAAATAAAAAATTTGATACACAACACTACCTTCCCTCCCTTGGATTTGAACGAAACAAAGGAAGGAACGCATCAGTGAACCACTGAAACCCTAAACGCATCAGCCTCAGCTGTCGTTGCCGTCAAACCAGTGAGGTAGCACCGCTGTCGCAGGAACACCACCAGGCCGCCGTCACAGCTTGGCCTCTGAACCACGCAGAGTGAAGAAAAAGACCCTGCAAAACCCTAGCAAGCAGTGAGTGAAAGAGTAAAGTTTCGAAGATGAGGGAGGAAGAGATGGAGAAGCTTCGAGGAGTGGTGCGGGACTGCGTGAGCAAGCACCTCTACTCCTCCGCCATCTTCTTCGCCGACAAGGTGGCCACCTTCACCGCCGGCCCCGCCGACATCTACATGCAGGCCCAGGCCCTCTTCCTCGGCCGCCACTACCGCCGCGCCTTCCACCTCCTCAACGCCTCCAAAATCGTCCTCACCTACCTCCGATTCCGCTACCTCGCCGCTAAGTGCCTCGTATTCTTCCATTTCCTTTTCTCTTTTTTTATTTGATTATTGATTAAATAAACCAATTCGTTGAAAATGCACATCAATTCTAATAATCAGATATTTTTTTTTCTTAAAAAGAAAATGAGTTGAAACGTGATTTTTGAATCAATTCAAATAGAATGAGTTACAACTTAGTGATTTTAAACGGAACTTTTAAATGGGCATTTTGTGGAATCTGTTGGGAAGTTGGAAAAGGGTATTATGAAGTTTATGAAACTTGATGCCAAGTGACTCTGCGCACTTGTGCATAGTGCTGTCATCAAATTCAAATCCTCTATAACTTGCAGCTGGATAGGGTTATTGAGTTAAAATGTGGTTGCCAATGAAATGTCATCACCAATGCGTATTATCGTTATTTTGAATTCTTCTCTCTCAAGTGCAAGCTGCATGGTGAACTGTTTCCTAATGTTGAGACATTATACTATCTTCATGAATGATGACTGTAGAATGTCAAAGTAAATTATTCTTGTTTCTGGTTCTTTTAACTTAACTTCTTTAGCTCTGATGAAATAAATCAATTCATTAAGAATAAATATCAATTTATTGCTTCACAAGTGTTACCCTTTGTCACTTGTAGTCCCTAGGTTATTGATTAATGGCAGAGTATGGCATTGTATCACTGAGTATGCCGAGCATGTGTTAACATATTCAGTGCAGAATTTAATTCAAGGAAATGATGGGATTCCAGCATCTATTGGTAGCCCGTCGTCGTAATCAGAGCAGGATTAGGATCCATTCGTAAATGGGGGGAAGTTTTATTTACCCCCTTTGTAAATTACTAATTACTAATATAATAACAATATCTATCCAGATTAGGGAGAAATTTGAAATTAATTTGACTGGTAAATTCTAAGGCTTCATCCCTCTTACTTTATTGGGATGACTCCTATTTGGATGATTTAATGTGTTTGGTTATCAGTTAAAATCATGGAAGAGAGAGTAATACTTTAGGATGTAACTGGAGTTTATTCTTATTTATTGTTATTGGTGTTTATTAATGAGGTGTGGTGTTATTGAAGGAGGAACTGAAGGAGTGGGATCAATGCCTGTCGATGCTGGGTGAGGCTAAACTGGACGACGATAGAAATGTTTATGATATGAATGATTCTAATGTCATGTACTTGGATAAAGATTGTGAAGATTGTGAAATCAATGTGAGTTCCTTGCGTTTTATATATATATATATATATATATATATATATATATATATATATATATATATATATATATATATATGGATATGGATGCAACTAAATTTGTGTCTGGTTATTTATTATTCATTCTTGGACTTTACAAGGCAAGCCTGGAAGTTCATTAGCTAAAGATAAATATATTCTGCTTAAATTTCAGGTGTGCAAAGGTTGCTCGTCTCTTTGTTAATTCAATGAAGACATTTAAATAATAAACATAATAATCTCATCTGAAAGGGATTCCAACTTGAAAGAGTGCATTTTTGTCTTAAATTTACTCATTTTTATGTGTGATTTGGAACTGTGGCCAGACTTTGGTGAGCTATCTCCAACTTAATTGCTTTAAGAATACCTGGGATGTTTCTTGTTCCTTGCACTGTACAAATTATAGATGATTATAAATATTGATTAGTTTATTTGGAGATATAGTGGGTTTCGTATTTATGACTTGGTAACCTTTGTATATTTTTTTGGCAACATTTGTTATGTTTTTGTTGATTAGGAAGAGAAAAAGTGAAAAACAAAAATAATAATATCATATTTTTAAACCTGATCTGGATTCTGGAAACTTTCTCCAATGCTGGATTTAAATTTTGAATTACTTGTGCTGCTTTGATATGATGTGCTAGAATAGTATGGTTGAAGTGAAATTTTTGGAATATCTTGTTAGAAATGGGTATTTGAGGCATTGGGAATGCCCTTGTTGATTTACTTATTTTTTGGTTATTTGAATACATTTTGTTATACTATAACAGATATCTTCTGCAATATGCTTCTTAAGAGGCAAAGCATATGAAGCTCTAGAAAACCGTGCCCAGGCCAGACTGTGGTGAGTATATTTGGGGTATTTTGACTGATACTTTCTAACTTATGGATAAGTAAAGTAGAGATAATTTTAGGGTTAGTTTGGATAAACTCCTTAATAGATACTTATAGAAGAAGAAAATAGTAGGTAAATTGAATGAAACTTCTCCCATAAGTTAAAATCAACTTATGTGCCTCATCTTTTGTAGAAATTAGATGGAAGAATTTTTAAAAAAAAGTTTAAATGCATAAGTTGATTTTTATTTATTGGAGAAGTTTCATTCATTTTATCTTTTTATTTTTTGTACTTATAAATAGTTATTGAGAAATTTATTTACACTGGGCTTGATTAATTTTCAACATTTATTATTAGGAAGAAGTATAATTGTTTGCTGCTTGTGTGAAGAGTTACAAAAATACGATCTGTGCTAATTTGATTAAAAAGACTCACTTTCTTTGCTGTGTTTGTTTTTGTAAAGGTATAAAGCTGCTATAAAAGCAGATCCTTTATGCTATGAGGTATGGATTGATATTCTCCTCACTGTCTTCTGTAAGTTCATAGTAGTATCTGTATGCTGGGATCTGTCTTGTGAGCTGTGCTCGCATGGCTGGAAATTTGCTTGCGTATTCTAGATAGGGGGTTCATCATGCTGATGGAACATCCCTTTCCCCTGCCTTCTCCTTGGGCCTGTTAGGTATCACTCTAGTGCTGGAAAAAATGCTGCATACCTTAGACTTATATAACAGCTATTACTGAAGAAACTGTTTTTATTTTTTTTATTTCTTATGATAGTTTCTCTGAAGTTGTAAATAGATACAATGTAGGTTGTAGCCAGTAGCCCTTGGACTTTAGAATGCACAAATGTATTATTTCCTTTCTGGGGAGATTGTCATTCGTAGCATAAGTACTTGCGTATATATTTGACACTTGTTATCTGATTTTTCCTTGTTGTTTGGCAATAAGTATGTCAGGCTTTGGAATGCCTTATTGAGAATCTCATGCTCAATGTAGGTTGTAGCCAGTAGCCCTTGGGCTTTAGAATGCACAAATGTATTATTTCCTTTCTGGGGAGATTGTCATTCATAGCAAAAGTACTTGCGTATGTATTTCACACCAGTTATCTGATTTTTCCTTGTTGTTTGGGAATAATTATGTAGGCTTTGGAATGCCTTATTGAGAATCACATGCTTACATGTGAGGAAGGTAGAAGTTTTTCATTGAACCCTTGTAAATTTCCTTGATTTTAATTTTCTATTTTTAGATAAATAAGGTTAAGAAGTAGATTGTCTAATTAAAAACTGATCCTAATATATATCTCTGTCTTTCCTTTCTGTATGGTGAATATCAGAAGCAAATTTGATTTCATCATTGCAATTTGGTAGTGAGGATGGATGGCTCTATTCATTTTATTCTTGTTTGATAAAGAAGGTAATAGCAGTTGACTAGTAGAATTTGCTTCTTTCCAAATGTTTTGTACTGCTGAAAGATAACCCTTATTTGTCATGCAGTATGACAAAGAAAATGTTGCAGAAGCCAAGTTCAGAGATCTTGAGAATGAAAGCTGTAAAAGTGACCAATCAGATTCTTCTTTCTTGTGCACACTGAAATCCAACACTGATCTATTGGCCTGCAAAGCTGAATACTACCATCAGTGTGGTGAATATCAGAAATGTTTTGAGTTAACAAATGAGTAAGTTGTGGATCTAATCTGGCAACTGAAGTGAGAGTGCAATACAACTCTGGCTTTGGCATCATTCACTGTCCCCACTACTTTCTTCTCTCTCTATCTCTCTCTCTCTTCCTGACTTAAATAATTCTGTTACAGTTTGCTTGAGAAGGATCTTTTCCATCTAAAGACTACGTTAGTACATCTGGCAGCTGCTCTGGAGCTTGGGCATTCAAATGAACTCTATCTAATGTTATGCAACTTGGTGAAGGATTATCCTCAGATGTAAACACTTTTTCCATGATTTTGATTGTCACTTTTTCCATGATTTTGATTGTCTTCTAATGATTTTGCCACATATAAGAATTACTCTTTATTAGAATTTTGCTTAATATATTTAGTTGTCTCCTTAAGCCTTAGTTATGTAAAACAATGAAATCTCATTGATGTTGGTTTAGGGTTTATCATGGTTTGCTGTTGGTTGCTACTACTATTGTATTAAGAAGTATGATCAATCCCGCCGTTATTTTAGGTAATCATATCTTATTACCGTAATTAGATATGACTGATCTTTAAAAATCTAAAGCTAATGCTTTTATGTAATTTATCATCACAGGAATGTGGTTCTTGGTTTTCTGCCTTGTCAATATTGTTAGAATTTGAATGTTTGACTATTATTTACTTGAGGATATAATGAAAATTTGTTATATTTCATTATGCTTCATAGCATCAAATAGTTCGTTGTATTTGACATTTGATACAGTTGTCAATTTGTTTCATACCCATCGAATGTTGTGTCTGGTTAGTGAAGGATATGTTACATGTTATCAACTTAACTGCACATAAATGCATATTATGGTTGGTCCTTGGTTTGGTTGATTAAAATTTCTTTTTGTGGGTTGTTAAGTTTGGCTTACATGGATGGGAAGCGTAATATTATGTTTTGATATTATTCCTAATATTATGTTTATTATTAGAATATTCTATTTCCTATTAACCTATAATTGATTGATCTTGTAATCAATATTGTTTCCCTTTTCCATATTATAAATAACATGAGGTGTGGTCTACATTGACGCACAACATTACATAGTAAAACACTGTTATATGGTATCAGAGCTTAGGTTATTCTTGACAGAGGAATAATGCAAATCGTGCTCCCCTGGGGACAATAGGTCTCGGGTTTCCCGGGTGGACCTACTGTCCCCAGTGGACCTTTTTGCTTAGTTTGTTTTCTTGCGAATTGTTTCCGCATTCTAGTACTTCAGGGACCTTTTCTCCTTCTTTGGCGATTTGTTTTTGAATTTTTGGCAACTTTTCCGATCAATGTCGTTGGCCACCATCGGAGCTATGGCGACCTCTTCGGATGACGAACCCACCATCAAGAGTGCTAGCAGCTGATCCGCCCAACGGTGTTGACGCCGCCACCACCGGACACTAGGCATGCCCTCATGCGCGTTTCCTAGGCATGCCAAACAACATCAACATTGGAAGTTCTACCAATGTGTCTGGCCGCTGTTCCGGCCGCTGTTCCAGCCGCACTTCTAGTGACGAGGTTGCCCCTTCATCGCTCACCTACCCCTAAAGTTTGAGGTCATTCCATGTTGATTTGGTGGTTCTCCTTTGTTTTCCTTTTTCGTGCAATACCTCTTTGTAATGAATAGTACCGTGCGTCTGCTCTGCCCTTGGTAGACTTCCCAACGCCTTTTTGTTGGCGCTTATCTTCGACCACTGTCGCTCATCGTCGAAGATTGTCACATCGTCCACGTGCACAACCAACTCAAAAACACCCTTGCATGCGACCCTATGCAGGGCCTTGGCGTGTGAAGTTCACGCAGACAATGCGTGATGCATCTCCGACCAGTGTCACATTGGTCTTCTCTGGCTCCGCCTCAAGGCGTCCTCAGTGGACCTTTCTGTTTTTTTTCATGGGTGAACAATGCCCATCGTTGTCATTGAAGACCGCCATGCCGTCCACGTGCGTAGCCAACTCAAAACACTGCTGCAAACGACCTCACGTAGGGCCCTAGCGCATGATGTTCAAGAACATGATGCATGATGGATCTTTGTCTACTATCACACTGGTTTCCATCATCATTGCGGACCTTTGTTGGCTACTGTCAAGCCATGTTTATCTGATGCAACCACACGACTTGAACCGCCTTTAGTTTCTATCGAGTTTACCACATTTGTAACAAGCTTGGTTCATATCACACATGCTCTAGCTTGAGGGGGAGTGTGAGATTATGTTTTGATACTATTCTTGGTATGATATTTATTATTAGAATATTCTATTTCCTATTAATCAGTAATTGATTGATCTTGTAATCAATATTGATTCCCTTTTCCTTGTTATAAATAGCATGAGGTGTGGTCTACATTGACACACAACATTGCAGTAAACATTGTTATAAGAAGAAACTCTTCTATTCAGTATACTGGGTTACAACATATGTACCCATATTATATATACAAATAAAAAAGCTATCTTTTATCTAAAAGATAAACCAAAAGATATATTTTCCTATCCTAATAAAAACTGTATTTACAACAGAGTTGATTGTTTCTTTGACCTGAGTTAGATTGTTTGATAGTTTCTCTATCAAGTACTTAAAAATTGCTTGCCTAATCTGAGTTTTATGTTTGAATTTGAATTATCAACGGTTCATTATTCATGCCCTTGACTGTTTTGAACTAGGTTATCAATCGCGGTTGGAGCGGTCGCGATAGCGGCGGAGCGGGCCTTCACCGCTACAATAGGTAGGGTTGCGGTGCGGTTAAGGATTGCGGACGTCGCGGGCGCAACGTGGGATTCGCGGAGCGGCTGCGATTGCGGAGGAAGGGGCCGTGATCTTGTCCGACGGCCCTTTCTTCTTCTCTGACGGCTCCGGCTGCCACCTCACTCTTTCGAAAACCGTTGCAACTTTGGAGGTCAGTGATTTGGATGAAAACAGCTCATAAGAACTGTAATGGAAACTAGAAAGAAAAACAGCGCAGTAGCGAAGAGAAGGAGGCAGAAGGAGACATATTATATGCTAGGTTTATATTATTTGGACCTAATTTGCTTTCTGTACCCACTTTTTTTCTTTCTGCAGTTTCATATTACATTTTTTTAATGGACTTTTAAGTTTTAATTTAAATAGTTGCTATTTACAGTCTTTTTTTATTATTAATACACTTTACTTATTTTATGATGACTAAGTAATATATTTTGCTTAAGAGTTTTTATTGTAATGAGAATTAGTGCATGAATTTTTAGTTATATTTCTCTTTTTCAGCTTATATATTTATATTATAAATTTTTTAATACATATATAAAAACATTAGAATAGCGGTCATCCCGCTATCGCTATCCCGTTATCCCAGTTTTGAGGCTCGGCTGCTCCGCTCCGCTATCCGGGATTGATAACTATGGTTTTGAACATCATTTGTTGGATACAGGGGGAGTAGCAAGAAGATGAAGCTAAAGAAGAAGCTTGTGCCTTAGAAGAAAGTTTTGTGCTTTTCATATGCCAAGAAATTTTTAATTTGATCAAGTGTATGAGAGGCTAATCTTATGATCCTTGCATTGCATGAACATAATTATTAAACTTGCATAATTTCATTAAAGTATTAAAGCTATTCATGTTTTCAAAAGAAACTAATTTCTCATGGTTAAGTTTTTGGAAAAATGAAATCTCATTGCTTTAATCGATTACACAACAATTTAATCGATTACAAGCTTCTGTTTTAATTCTGGAAAAGCCATGAAGAACATTTTAATCGATTACCATGCTATTGTAATCGATTACATAGCACAAAATGAAAATCATGTTTTTCTGTTTTAATCGATTACCATGAATCATAATTGATTACTGAAGTTCATTTTTTATATGTGCTTGAATGACTTAATCAATTACCACATTTTGTAATCGATTACATAAGTATATTCTAGAATTGTGTTCGTCTACTTTAATCGATTACCACATATTGTAATTGATTACACAAGCTTGTTTCAAAACTAAACCCGTCTACTTTAATCGATTATCACAATACGTAATCGATTATACAAGCCTGGTTCAAAACTAAACCTGTCTGCTTTAATCGATCACGACTCGGATGAATCGAATAACTAGCTCGTTGCATTTTCCCAAGTTGTGCTAAGAACATTTTAATCGATTATTTGGCAATTTAATCGATTAACATATGATAATTTAGTCGATTACTTGGCGCTTTAATCGATTACATTCTGTTATAAAAATTTGTTATAAATAGATTGAAGGCTTGTCTGAAAACTTAACTTACAGACTTCAATTTTTCTGAGCATATACAAGCTTTCTCAAAGTTAGAAAGAATTTTCTGAGTTAGCAAAATCTTGTCCCATTCTTTAATCTTCATGGTGTATTGAAAGATTTCTTGGACAAGATTTTCAAAGATATTTTGGAGAGAAAGTTCTGAATTTGATTTTTGTATTTCAACTCTAATTGGTAAACTATATTCATTCATATTCATTGGATCATCAGGTTGTTTCTCTCCATTATCTTATGTTGTAAATTTGTTTTTGTATTCTTGATAGTTTGAAATTATTGTAAAGGGTTCTTTAAGCTTTTTTTAGAGTGAGTTTCTCTAGAGGGAAGAGTAGAGAAGGGTTCTCTATGTCTTGATCATTAGGAATCTAATAGGGTTTTAGATTTCTATTCTTTATCTAGGTTTGATAAAGAGTGATTGTTGTAAAGTTTGTAAGAACTGAAATTGATAATAGTGGAACTCTAATCTAGTGTTGATTAGAAGAAACTGCATGTAACTTCTCTTGAGAAGTGAACCAGTATAAATTCTTGTGTTATTTTCTATTCTTTAATCTCTTCTTGTTATCTTGATCATTGATTCTTGGAGTTATCTTCATTACCCAACAAGTTATGGTTTTAACAATTTTTTTCTTAGGCTGAGTGGTTTGATTGTTTTGAAGCATTATTGGTTTAATTGTGATTAAGATCTTATAATTCTGATTTTCTAAAAAGTTTTAAAATACCAAGTTTAAACCAATTCACGTCCTCTTGGTTATTGTGGGTATTCCTATTGTTTTTTCATCATTATCAAAACTTATTGATCAATTTCATTGTGTATTGTACAGCAAGGCAACTAGTCTAGATGGAACATTCCTCCCTGCATGGATAGGCTATGGGAATGCTTATGCTGCTCAAGAAGAGGGTGATCAGGCTATGTCTGCTTACCGCACTGCAGCTAGATTGTTTCCTGGGTAAGATATTTATTTTTACTATTAGATTTTCCTGCTATCCCTCAAATGCGAATTATTTTCTTCTGTGCATTTCTTCACTATTAATGTCAGATAAGAATAACAATCTCTGATAAATCTAGTACATGTTTATAAAATCTGTGTCTGGGTTCTTGCAAAAGGCTGAAAATTGAATTCCTTTTAGTGTTTCTTAAACTAAATGGCACTTTTCTCTATAGAAAATTCAAACTAAACTTGTCCTTAGTTGGCAATTGTCTTTGCCTTGTGATTTGGACTAGAAGGGTGGTCCTTTTATGTGAGGTCCTCCTTCTTTTGGTCTTGAATCATGAGTCTTGCAGAATCCATCTTCCCTCCATATAATCAATTACCACATTTTGTAATCGATTACATAAGTATATTCTTGAATTGTGTTCGTCTACTTTAATTGATTACCACATATTGTAATCGATTACACAAATTTGTTTTCAAAACTAAACCCGTCTACTTTAATTGATTACCACATATTGTAATCGATTACACAAACTTGTTTCAAAACTAAACCCGTCTACTTTAATCGATTATCACAATACGTAATCGATTATACAAGCCTGGTTCAAAACTAAACTTGTCTGCTTTAATCGATCACGACTCGGATTAATCGAATAACTAGCTCGTTGCATTTTCCCAGGTTGTGCTAAGAACATTTTAATCGATTATTTGGCAATTTAATCAATTAACATATGATAATTTAGTCGATTACTTGGCGCTTTAATCGATTACATTCTGTTATAAAAGTTTGTTATAAATAGATTGAAGGCTTGTCTGAAAACTTAACTTACAGACTTCAATTTTTCTGAGCATATACAAGCTTTCTCAAAGTTAGAAAGAATTTTCTGAGTTAGCAAAATCTTGTCCCATTCTTTAATCTTCATGGTGTATTGAAAGATTTCTTAGACAAGAGTAATGACAACTATCTGCTTTGAATTATTATTTTATAAGTTACTTAATTGTTCAGATTCACTTGTACAGAATTCCCTTCCCTTGAATGCTATTCAAATGATCAGGCTGTTTGTGAAGAATCTGACCCTGATTCTGTTTAATACAAAATGAGTTGCTTTAGTTGTACCGAAGGAATATCTATTAGTTTTGATCTACACGGATATGTAGTGAAATAGATTGATATGGTATCGTGGAAGTGTTTGCAGAATTATCTTCTATTTCGGAAGTTTATTCAGCATTTAAACTATACAATTGGACCACTACTCATGTGCCTTGTTAAGTTTGGTGTCTGAGAACTGCATTTAAAATTCTCTTTGAATTTGAGTTAGTATAGTGATAGTCATTTAATATATAATTTGAGTTAGTATAGTTAAGTTTGTTGTCTGAGAACTGCTCAGGTTGGTTTTTATAATTATCTCATTCTCATACTGAAGTAATATGATTCATGTATCTCTGCTCAGTTGTGGTTGCTCTCAGTACTGTTGAGATAGACAAATTGAACTTTGCCAACTTGACTGACTATATTATGGTTGCTCAGTTATGGTTTATTTATTTATTTTTCACTGAGTCAAGATGTAAATATGCATTCATTCTAGTGGATCTGACATTCTAAAATATTTAAGTTTTTAATTCTTTATCAGTTGTTCTCTTGTTCTCATGTACGTTGACATGGTTAGTAGTAAAGAACTAGAGATTCCTGTATCTATACTTATCTGAACTAGCATGACTTTTTGTTAGAATGTGGGTATTCATTTTCTTAATGTCAACTCACATTTCAGTTCTTAGGATCCTGCCCTGGTTTTGTACAAGGCTTATTTATGTTCTCATATTACTATATGAATGGTTGTGAACTAGAAAGTGGCTGAGAGGTGAAAGCTAAAGCATTAAAACAAGGAAAATGAGCTCTTTAATTTAAAAACAGGTATTCTTTGGATGTGTGGGAATGTTCATCTGACTAAAACTTGAATATTTTCATTGGGGATGTGGAATACATTTTATCTCAAGAGACCATGAATTATGTGATACCTAACTATTGTTGAAGATATCAGGTGATTAGTTTATGCAAGGAATTATTTCTTGGTCAATTCCTTCTTTGGCATTATGGGTTACAAAATGTTGAAAAGGTTTCTTATCATTAAAGGAAGGAAATTGAAATTTTGCAAAGCCCTTTAGTGGAGGCTTGTTAAATCTAAAAGAGTAACAATGTACTGATTCCTTTTTAAGGATGGAAAGTTATTCTTTCAATAATAGTGCTCCCTCTTTATCTCCAAATTTAAAAACAGTTAAAAAACATTTTTTAATTTATTTTGTCACACAAATTTGCACGCAAATTAGCAAAATTGAGAGATTTTGACATGATTCATTGTGACTTCTGATTCAGGTATAAGAAAGCAGCGTGGTGGTTTGAGAAAACATTAGCCTTGGTACCAACCGCTTTATCTGAAATGTGGGAATCAACTGTAGTCAATCTTGCACATGCATACAGAAAGTTGAAGTAAGTTAATAAATATCTGTGGTCATCGGACTTTAATTTTCTTGTCCTCAGCTATGGTAAAATTAGCATACAGAGAGGTCTCTGTTGTTGACTTGAAACATCATTTGCTAAAGGATTTGTTTTAAAACCCATAAAATATGTTATTTTCATGGTAACTTTATGATTAAATTCGCTGTCCTGAATTTTGACGTTTCTCCATTTACTCAATCATTAATTGACCAAGAAAGAATATGAATTTCTTTATTTGATAGAAGGTTTAATCTGAATAATGGTAGTGCCAGTTTGTTAATCATGACTTGTGAAGGACAGCACTGTTGATTTGGATTGTTGAAATGAATGTTTCAGGATGTACCGAGAAGCAATTTCATATTATGAGAAAGCACTTGCATTATCAACAAGAAGTGTGAGCACTTATGCTGGTCTTGCATATACTTACCACTTACAGGTTCTAAAATTATATTCTTATTTTTCCTATTTTGTGATTTTCAGTATAACAATCTATTATGATATTATGTGAGAAGCAAATGTCCTGCTCTTATGTAGCCTTTTATGTATGAGTTACATTGGAAATTTAGATTTGTGGTTTCATTAGGGTAAATAGTCTATGTTGGTTTTTTTCTGAAAAAGTCTTTGCTGGCAGTAGGGGAATGATTACTCTTGAATTGTCAGCTTTTGTAATTTATAGAGGCAGAGGATGGGTTAACCATTACCAATATTTGATTAAAAAATATTTTTCTTTGCAAATAAAGTTCACGATACCATAGTTCTTAGTCTGAACTACTAAAATTCTTAATGCATTGACCAGTATATAAATCCTTGGTTGATTTCCAATTATACCAACAAAAGCAGATGTCAACTCATTCATTCATGGATATTTTTATTGAAGTAAGTCGAGGAATGTTGAGAGTAGTGGGTGTGAAAAGAAATAATTTCTGCTGTTAAATGTTAAAGGACCTCCAGCAGTCCAGCTAAATTAATTGGAAGTCCTTCCTGGACAAGGCACTTTGGCTGTCAATAGCTCATACTTTTTAAATGTCTATTATAGTTTTATTGCTTGAAAAGTATTTATATATTAATTTATTTGATGAAATTTGACTGACTTCCTTTCTTTTCTGTTTTATGTAATTCATGCAGGATGATTTCACCACAGCAATTTCATATTATCACAAAGTGAGTAACCGATTAAATATTGCTTGTATCCATATACTGAACTTATGATACGCACGTTTTGTTTTACTTCAGCATTAGAGCTCTTAAAGCTCTATGTCTTGTGTGTATTCATCTTCATAGTATGGTTAGTTTAATGTGATAACCACTATTTGCAATATAGTCTCAATCGTATTAAATTAGGTTCAAGTGGACAAGACTCTTAGCATGAGTTAGCCATGAATCATAGACACCTCTTCTCTTTGAAGTGTCACACTAACATCGGTTTGACACATGTCAGGGACTTCTCATTTAGTGTCTAATTAAAAAATCATTGTCAACTTAGACACTTAAGCTGATCCCTCTTCGCAACTCGGACACTGGAGCCAACGTCTTAATATGAATGGTCACATACCAATATCATTAAAAAAATAGTTTCTTACCTTTGTTTTTTGTGAGGCTCATTAGTTGTCACATAAAAACTTAGTTGGTTGATAAGGTGAATATATACCTTTCTTAAAAGATGTAACTTCACACTAAAAGATGTAAATTGAATGTACGTGTTTTGCCATGTTTACCTATGAATATTATTCTTAAAATGATAAGGGAATCTCCAGTGATCATTTATATGTTGCTTAACCTGCATTTGAGTTTACTTACCATTATGTTCCTTGAATGTTAGGCCTTGTGGCTGAAACCAGATGATCAGTTCTGCACTGAAATGTTAAGTTGGGCTCTAATAGACGAAAGTCGAAGGGGCGTTGACCCCAGTCTTGAATTCCGGTGAAGTCTAATGTGAATATGGTGGTGCAACCTCATTTACTCTTGTAATATATGTATAAACAATACATTAGTGCCAAGCTAATGCATTGCCAATGTTTAATTGTTAATTATTGTATCATCATTTGTAGATAATTTGTATTTTTTTATTATGATTAAATGTGTGATTTTATATTTTCAGCAAATTTTCTCTAATTTTTACAATCATTTTTTTGTCACCTTGTACATAAAACCTTAAAATCCTTTATTTTTTGTTCAATTAAAAATTTTGAAATAATGGAAAATTATTTTAAAGGTTCGTAGAAAATTAATTTTGAAAAAACTTAAAAAGTAAAAAACTTTTTGTATCTTTTTAAAGAGAAATGTGATATTATGGTGGATTGAGCGAAAAGGACTAGAATGAGTAAATGCTCTTATTTTGTGTAAATTTTAAAAAGAAAATTTGATGATTTTAAATATAAGAATACTAATTAAAGGATTCAATCAGTGTTACTAAAGGTTTTGTTATTGAGTTAGTAGGTTAGAAATCGAATTAATGAGTAACTGATTGAATCATATGAATCAATATATAAATATATATATATATATATATATATATAAATTTTATATATAATATATAATTTTGTTTTCTGAATTTTATCTGACAGTTTTGGTCTATCCTAAGTGCTTAATGTATAAGGACTTAACATGACAATTTATGAAAATATTAATAACACTTTTTTTTAACACTCGTTCTTATTACTTAAATTTATAAAAAATTATAAAATTATGAGTCATTAAATAAGATGAGATCTACTTTTTTTTTTTTTTTAACAAATTCTAACCAAACAGTGAGTGTGTCCAAAAAAGTAATACTAGCATTTTTCATAATTATATATCACTTTTTAAGCTAATAATTAAATTTACCTTTCAAAGCATTCTTTGTCGTTGAATTCATTTTTTATATAATTGCGATAGAACAAGTGCATCAAGACATCGTACTTATCTTTTGAGAAAGTTTTACATAGGTAAGTTTAAGCCATCACGAGTTTGAATTACCAGAGTTTTAGGCAATCAACATTTTTAGTTATTGAGGGATAATGTAAATAAATATTTAGATATTTATTTGCTTAAAAAAATTACATAAATTATTTCAAACATAATAAACACTACTAGTCACTTTAATTAAAATACTAGTTATTGTCTGATGAGTATAATTTAGTTAATAATATATGCTGAGTTTATTGGGGAGGACCTAAGTTTGATTTTGCATAATACATTTTTGGAAAAGGACAAAGAGCGGAGGTTGATAATGAATTTTCCATAAAAACTGAAATGTATTCTTCATATTCGTGGGTCGATATGCTCGAGTTGTTAATGGGGATAGACTATAAATTCATTGGCAATATGTCTACGTTGGTTCAAATCCAGCTCGGTCCAAGAATTTTTCGATCCACTATGAAATTATATAACCTATTTATTGTTTTCTAAAAATGATCGATATGATCTGATACGAAAGAATCAAAATATGAAACATCCTTAAACGCTATTTTGTTTTTCTCCTGTATTCCACCTTTCCACAAATTTGAATCTTGCTAATAATCTTGATTCATATCAACATCTCTAAATAGAAAATCTAGAGAAAATATTTAAATAAACAAAACAGATTTTTTTTTTCAATGATTCCATTTTCGATAGATTTGTCAATAACAAATAGATTACTCGTAATCTATGTCGATCTCATGAAAGTACATAGATATCAATAAATATATACAAAAATCAGCCTCTTTCATTTACAGCATAATGGTTCCAATCGCAAATAGAAAAAGAAAAGGATATGAAAGAAACTATAAAAATATGTATATTATACACCCCAAAAGTGACTAAATCTCGGATTTTATATTAATTAAAATGCATTTTTTAGTCTTTCTATTTTGATGAATTCACGATTTTGGTCCCTTTAGAAAAATCAGAGACATTTGATCACCCTGAGTTGAAAAAAAAGGATTTTGATTACTTCGCCAAATTCCATACGCTCATCATTAACATTAACGTTGACCAGTACTAATGTGTGAATGTTTGGTTTGAGGGTTAAGTGCCTCGTTAATGATTAACTAAATGTTATTTGCAATCTTGTTGTAACGCCCTTTACAAACATCAGGGTCATTACCAAACACAAATCAACAAATACACATATAATCACCAGAGTTTAAGCAGTTTGGAAGCGGAAACTAAGAGTGACGTCATCAAAGGTCACTGTCATAAACACTGTACATTATAATATGGTGAATATACATAAGAATCTCTGATTAAGTACAAAACTGTACAAATATCTCCCCTCAGGGTGCAACAAAACCAAACCAAAGGCAAAATACAAAAATCAGAGCCACATGCTCATAGCATCTAAGCCTAGGTTTATGAACAGCAACTATCCCTGCATAGGCTTCTTGCCTTGGGATCTATCTGCTCCTCCTGAAGAATCACCTACAAAACATAAGCCCCACATAAGGGGTGAGATATAAAATCCCAGTAAACTCAGGGCCCTTGAAGGTATTTCCTTCCCCTGGTTCACTTCACACATAACCATGGAAATAGTATATCAAATCAATCATGATCAACATTAGTGAATCACTCATTCAGTCATCATGCATCACCAAGGCACGTACACCTGTAAATAATCAGGCTATACTTATGGCATATAGCCATTCATCACACGCATCACTATCCCGTAGAGGCTACATATATGTATATAGGCACATCTCCACCCAGGGAGGCTACATCTATATACTAGGAACATCTCATGGCAGGATCTCAATACATCTATCAGAGGCTACATCCATATATATAGGAACATCTCCATTTAGGAGGCTACATCTATATAACGGGAACATCTCTTTATAATGAGGCTACATCTGCAGATATAGGAACATCTCCAACCAGGAGGCTACATCTATATCGCAGGAACATCTCATAACCTATCTCAATACAATTGCCTGAGGAGGCTACATCTGTGAATATAGGAACATCTCCATTCGGGAGGCTACATCTATATCACAGGAACATCTCACATCAGGTCTTACTCAATCCCATGTCATCTATCCTACTACCATAGGATTCAATAATCAATCATACACATCATAAGCTAAACAATTACTAGCCATGCATAACAATCACCCATCTCAGGGTTCAACTCACATGTCCAGCATCACATATCAATTCACATCAATTGCCCTCTCATAGGGTACAACACACCATTCAGCAGTCAATCGTAACAACATACAATTTCCATATACATGCATATATCACAACAGAACCATCACCCTATTAGGATCATGGTGGAACACAGTAAAGGACGCACATGCAAGAACCAAGAGCTTACCTGCTCTAAACAGATCACCGAATCTCCCGGCCTCGTGGTCCACACCACCAGAGCTATCAAGCTCACGTCCTACATAAGAACAAATACATAGCATATCAGTAACGGTCCTAAACCGTTAGAACGAAAGGAAACTATAATCCTTTCCACATAGCATATAACAAATCACTTTACAAGTGATTCTCAGACCCTCAACAGGATCCTTCTCAGCCTATACAAGGCTTCAGAGCCTCTCCTAGGACTCTACTCAGGCTAATACAAAGCATATCCTTGCTTTAGCCCTCTCAATTTCAAGTTCCCATTATCACCAATTCCAGCTCACAAACAACATCTATACTATCTCATGAGCAACTTTGTCAACTATTCTAGGGTTCACAATAGCCAAAAAACCAGCCTATTACCTCTGCTCATACATACTCAGAGCCAAACTCAAACTTTATCAGTAATGATGATTCAAGGCTCTAACTTCATCAGAGTAACCCTCTGAACACAAAACTCTACAGAGTCCAAGCCTAATAACGACTCTAACACCTCCAAAAACATCTCTTAAGGTACTCAAAATCCAACCAAAACCCAAACACCGAACCAACGGCTAAGGCTCGAGTTTCTTACCTCTGTGCAGTCAAGACACACCAGGGAATCACTTTCCCTAAGGTAGATCGCTCATACAAAGCCTCCTTTGCCTCTGATTCTTCGATTCCAAAAACTCACTCAAGAAGGGGGTTTTCTAGAGAGTAAAGGGATGATTCAAGCTTCCAAAGTGTTTTTTTCACAATCAAAGGTCTAAGGGAGGTGTTTAGGCTATCATATGTGGTCCTAAAAAGCTTGGACAAGCAAAAATGGAGGTCTGGACGAAGGAGGAAGAAGAAAGGAGGAAAAAAGCCAAGGTTTTCGAGGGTTTGGGCCTTTTATAGGCCCCTGACGCGACTCCCACGCCCCCAGCATGGGATCCCACGCCCCAAGCGTGGCTTCCCAGACAAAATTCCATTTCTGGGCCACTTCCCACGCCCCAAGCGTGGCTTACAGCAAAACCCAAAAATAAGCTTTAACCATGCTTAAAATTTAAGGCATTACACTTGTTTTCTATTAAACTCTTACAAATTAACGTCGATCATGAAGAGGCTCATAAACAATATATACCATTAGGAATAAATTCATAAACAAGTCAACTTTTGTAATTTCAGGAAATTGACAATAATATACTCATTAAAGCAATTGTGGTACCTTGATCCATTATTTTTCCCATCTCGATCTTTTATATCCATCTGGACAATGAGTGATATGAACCAATATGGGGTTCATTATTTTTATGGATTGTCCTTGAAAAGGCTTCTTGTTAAAACATAAGAAAAAGGTGCATGCCAAGTGTTTGACGAAAAGAAATAAAGATAAAGACAATATGAAGAAAAGTGCAGAGCAAAAATAACAAATTTAACATAAACAAGACGTTAAAGAAAATAGAATAAAAAAAAGGCGGGGAAGACAAGAAATGGAAGAAGACGCCACACCTTATAAAAAGTGATAAGTCCCGTGGAGATTCGCCACTAAGATTATAGAAACCTTTGATAAGAACCAATGTTTGGTCCAATTAAGAACCCAAGAGAAACTTCCTCTCACACACTTTTAAAAGTGTAAAGTTTTTATTCAATTCAAAGGTGAGTACATAAGACAAATGAATGGCTATTTATAGCTAACAAGTGGTGTCTCTCTCATTTTTCTCTCCAATGTGGGACTTCAGTCACATATTCTTTATACTTAAAAGATGTAATTCGGGCTGAACTTTATGTCCCATTTTCATCATCATAGATGCAGAATTTGGACTTGAGACTAGAAATACAATTTGTAGGGAATCTTTAGAGCTTTCAAACGCATCAAAGAACACCTAAAATAGATATCTAAAACTAAATTTATGTTCAAAACATTGGAGGTGTGTAGGTTCTTCACTCATTAGTCTTTGAACTCTTCACTCATTTGAATCAATTGGAACAATCTAAACTCTTCTTCTGGGTTGGGCTTTGGACTCAAGGCAAGGTTGATATGTTGACCCAATGCTTGAGAAAGGAAGTAGTTCACTTCATGATCCAATGCTTCTTGTGCTTCCTTTGATCTTGCCCTTGTCATGGGTCCTCATCAATGAGAGTCGTAACTCGCATGGTTGCAAGTTACAACATATTAGGTGTTGAGAGATCAATGAAATGCTAACATGCCCACACTTTTTGGGACAACTGGGCTTTGACATAGTTGTTTCAATAAGGAGCGCAACAAGTAGCAAGTGCAACAACTACTTCTCGTGATACCCCTAGATTTGTTTATTTTGTTCTTGATGGAGATCCATTGCAAGCTAAAGACCTAGAAGGAAAGCTTGAAGAACTTCCTTTGGTGAGCCTTAAAGGACCTATGACAAGAGCTAGGATTCAAGTCCTTCAAGACCACATCCAAACTAACTTGTATCTCTTGGAAAAGCATGAAGAAGCACACCAACTCAGTGGAAACACAAAAGAAGTGCTGGCTGTTTTAATTGATTACCAAATTGCTGTAACAGATTAAAAGCATCTTGAAAAATAGTTTCTGATACTTTAATCGATTACCAGATGTTTGTAATCGATTATATAAGCATCAGGAAATTAAAAAATAAGACTTGTCTGTTTTAATGGATTACAAGACATCTGTAATCGATTATATAAGCCTGAAAAGTGTAAATAACTATGTTTTAATCGACTACAGGTGCGAATTAATCGATTACAAGAGCATAAAAACTGCACTGCACATGCTAGGTCAGCCAAGGGTCATTTTGGGAGAAGCTTGCACTTTAAGCTTCATTTGGACTTCATTTCAATTTTCATTTTCCTTACATTTAGTGACATTTGGCTTGTAATTTTGTGGTTTTTATAAAGGGCCAAAACTGATTGTAACTAACTGTGGTTCATTAATACAATTTTGAAAATTGTTGTAAGAGTTTCTCTCTTGTTCTTGTGTAAAAACTTCTTGAGTCTTATCAATGGCTTCTCAATGCTATTGTGGTGATTCTTCCTATGCTTACTGGAAAGATTTTCCATGGTGTCATCCATTATCATTCTTAATCTCTCATGCCTAAACTGAATTGAGTTGTTAGAAGCAAATTTTACAATTGTTATACATCATATTTTAGTGATTCATTGAATTTCTTTAAGATTTTGAACTTGTGCAAAAGAAAAACAAAAGAAAAAGAAAAATACATCAAGTAGTATCAAATTGGTACAGCCAAAGACATTATTGATTGGTGGCTGGAAAAAGTGAAAGAAAAACAGAATTTAGAAGCAAATCAAAGTTACAAAAGCTACAAGTTCAAAATTCCTTTGAACCACAAAATTACATGAACTTGTATGACATACAAATTTGGTGAAAGTTGGCTTTTAGCAATTGAATTTACTTGGCATATCTTACTTGTGCAATTTGGCACAACCATAGTGTTCCTTGAGTTGTCTCATAAATTCCAATCAGAATTGTGCTTTTCTAAAAAAATTTTCTTTTGTTGCTTGTGTTTTAAAAAATTCCAAGGTTTTGTTTTAGAGTTTTCTTGTTCTTGGACTCTTAAGTCTAGCCTAGAATCATTTCCTATTTCACTATAGTA
The DNA here is from genome assembly GCA_007407185.1 of Glycine tomentella. Lineage (NCBI taxonomy): Eukaryota > Viridiplantae > Streptophyta > Magnoliopsida > Fabales > Fabaceae > Glycine > Glycine tomentella. Next base: position 46,689 of record PYAF01006014.1, on the reverse strand, counting down.
AAGAGGTCTGATTTGATTAGAAGTTTTTGCATAAGAACTATAGAGAGGAATAAGAGTGGAAAAAGACAAGAGAGAACATTATAGAAAGAGCCTAGATAAAGTGTGCAAACACGAGTGAGAGTGACAAACACTTAGAGAGTGGTGAGAATTTCCTTATATACTTGTGTTTTTGCTAACCATATTTTTTTTATGGATGAGTTCAAGTGGAGGAGAGGCTTTGTCACCTAGGACCTTGATGAAAGCTATGACTAAAAAGTGGAAGACTTGCAAACCAAAATAGATGCAAGGTTTGAAGAGTTACAAAGGAAGACTCAAAGAAGGAGTAGTCCAAATGGTAGTGTGGATGGAGAGGTTCATAGTAGTAGGAGGGTGAGTGTCTCATGGAGGAAATTATTATGATGAGAGGAGTGAGAGGGAGGAAAGGAGAGAAAATAATAGAAGAGAAAATAATGATAAAAGAGAAAATAGGAGATACAATCCTAGGATGCATAATAGAGATGATGAAGATTAGAGGGTGAGGAGAGAAGAAAGAGAAGGGAGGAATGGATGATTGAATGGAGTGAAAATAAAAATTCCAAAATTCGTTGGTTATAATGATCCTGAAGAGTACTTTGAGTGAGAGATGAAAATAGAACAAATTTTCTCATGCCAACAATTTGATGAAGTAAAGAAAGTTATTCTAGCAACTCTAGAATTTGGTGGCTATGCTTTGACATGGTGGAACCAAATTCAAATGGACATAGGGAGGATGGGGAGGCCAAGAGTAAATTCTTGGGATGACTTGAAGGCATGCTTGAGAGAAGATTTGTTCCCACTTATTATGCAAGGGAAGTCCACAATAAGCTCTAAAGACATTTCCAAGGTTACAAAAGTGTTGATGAATACTATAAGGAAATGGAATTGATGATGATAAGGTTGAAATTGTGGAGGTTCAAGAAGCAACAATGGCTAGATTCCTTCATGGCTTGAATAGCGAAATTCAAGATGTGATGGAGCTACATTCTTATGCTACAATTGAGGAGCTAGTCCACAAAGTTCAAAGGGTGGAGCAACAATTAAAAAGGAGAAAAACTTCCTTTTCCAAGACCAATGGGGCTGCAACTTCTAGCTGGAAGGACAAGCCTAGAAGGGAAGTTTCTCAAGTGAAAAATAAAGAAGAAAAGGTGGAGAGCTCAAACAAAAAAATTGTGGAACCAACTCATAAAAGATCAAGCAATATCAAGTGTTTTAAGTACCTTGGTAAGGGTCACATTGCTTCCCAATGTCCCAACAAGAGAACTATGATTTTGCTTGAGGATGGAGGCATAAGGAGTGAGTCTTCGAGTGACTCAATTAGTTCTTCAAGTGAAGAAGAAAAATAACTCACACTAGTGGAGGCCGAAGAGGGTGATCTCTTGATGGTAAGAAGAATGTTTAGCAATTTTTGCCTTGAAAAAGAGGAGACTCAAAGAGAAAATATTTTTCACACAAGGTGCTTGGTTAAAGACAAGGTATGCTCACTTATCATTGATGGTGGGAGCTGCACCAATGTGGCTAGTACAAGACTTGTGGAGAAATTACACTTGCCAACCACAAAGCATCCAAAGCCATACAAGCTACAATGACTTAGTGAAAGTGGAGAAGTGGTGGTAAATTCTCAAGTGCTCATTCCTTTTCTATTAATGCTTATCATGATAATGTTCTTTGTGATCTTATTACTATGGAGGCTGGTCATATCCTTCTTGGTAGACCATGGCAATATGATAGAAAAGTGATACACAATGGCATGGAGAACACTTTTAAGTTTGAGCACCTAGGCAAGAAAATTATTTTGAGGCCTTTGACTCCTAGACAAGTGTGTGAGGATCAAATAAAAATGAAAGAAAAAAGAATTGAGGAGTTGAAAAAAAATACTACACCTAAAAAAGAGAAGGAAAATGAGTTATCAAAGAGAAACACTAGTGAAAAGAAAAGTGAAAGAAAATGAGAGCAAAAAAATTAATGAGATTAAAGAAAGTTTGTTCTTGAGAGGAAAAGATGTCAATAGAATGTTATTAGCAAGACAACCTCTTTATTATATGGTTTCTAACTCTCTTTGTTTACATGTTGAAAAGGAAAAGAAACTATGTGTTCCTAAAAGCTCTTTGAGAGAACTTTTCATGAGGGAAGCTCATGAGAACAATTTAATGGGACACTTTGGTGTAGGTAAAACTTTGGCTATTTTACATGAACCTTTCTATTGGCCAAAGATGAGGCATGATGTGCATAAGCTTGTATCTCAATGTATTACTTGTCATAAAGCTAAATCTAGATTTATGCCTCATGATTTATATACACCTTTGTCTATTCCTTGCTCCCCTTGGGTTGAGATTTCTATGGATTTTGTGCTTGGTCTTCCAAGATCCAAGAGGGGAAAGGATTCTATCTTTGTTGTTGTTGATAGGTTCTCAAAGATGACACACTTCATTCCTTGTCACAAGAGTGATGATACTTGTGAAGTAGGCAATCTCTTCTTCAAGAAAGTGGTGAGACTTCCTCCATAGAAGCAAAAGAGATACAAACACAAGTGGAAAGGCTACATCTTCAACAACAATGCTTACAAATTTGAGTTGCCAAGTGACTATGGTGTGAGTACGACTTTCAATGTTTGTGATATTTCTTTGTGTGATGTAGGTACAAGTGAGGAAGCCAACTTGAGGACAAGTTTCTCTCAAGAAGAAGGAGATGATGGAGGTCAATTGCAAGCTAAAGACCTAGAATGAAAGCTTGAAGAACTTCCTTTGGTGAGCCTTAAAGGACCTATGACAAGAGCTAGAATTCAAGTCCTTCAAGACCACATCCAAGCTAACTTGTATCTCTTGGAAAAGTATGAAGAAGAACACCAACTCAGTGAAAACACAAAAGAAGTGTTGTCTGTTTTAATTGATTACCAAATTCCTGTAACAGATTAAAAGCATCCTGAAAAATAGTTTTTGATACCGTTAATCAATTACCAAATGCCTGTAATCGATTACATAAGCATCAGAAAATTAAAAAAAATAAGACTTGTCTGTTTTAATCGATTACAAGACATCTGTAATCGATTACATAAGCCTTAAAAGTGTAAATAACTGTGTTTTAATTGATTACAAGTACGAATTAATCGATTACAAGAGCATAAAACTGCACTGCACATGCTGGGTCAGCCAAGGGTCATTTTGGGAGAAGCTTGCACTTTAAGCTTCATTTGGACTTCATTTCAATTTGCATTCATTACATTTAGTGACATTTAGCTTGTAATTTCGTGGCTTTTATAAAGGGCCAAAACTGATTATAACTAACTTTGGTTCATTAATACAATTCTGAAAATTGTTGTGAGGGTTTCTCTCTTGTTCTTGTGTAAGAACTTCTTAAGTCGTATCAATGGCTTCTCAATGCTATTGTGGTGATTCTTCCTAGGCTTATTGGAAAGCTTTTCCATGGTGCCATCCATTGTCATTCTTAATCTCTCTTCCATCTTCCATTGGCGAATTAAAAAGCTTAAAAACAACCCAAATTCTTTGAAAGTGTAGAATTTAGAGTTCTTAAGATTTGCTTGAAGATTGAGTTTCATTGCAAGGTAGATTTGGGAAACCTAATGTCTAATGGTTGTAGACATTACATCATGTGGTATCACATGATGTCTGGCTAAGATGTAGCTATGATGAATAACTGAACCTAGAGCCATTAGTTTTCCCAAATCTACCTTGCAATGAAACCCAAACTCCAAGTAAACTTCAGAACACAAGTATTGCACTTCCTTTGGAATGGAACTGTTTATAAGTTTTTCTAATTACAGAATGGATGATGGAAGATAGGTTAGGGATTAAGGTGGATGACACCATGGAAAAGGATTTCCAATAAGCCTAGGAAGAATCACCACAATAGCATTGAGAAGCCATTGATAAGACTCAAGAAGATCTTGAACAAGAACAAGAAAGAAACTCTCACAACAATTTTCAGAATTGTAGTAATGAACCAGAGTTAGGTACAATCAGTTTTGGCCCCTTATAAAAGCCACGAAATTACAAGCCAAATGTCACTAAATGTAATGAAAATGCAAATTGAAATGAAGTTCAAATGAAGCTTGAAGTGCAAGCTTCTCCCAAAATGGCCCTTGGTTGACCCAGCATGTGCAATGTAGTTTTTATGCTGTTGTAATCGATTAATTCACACTTGTAATCAATTAAAATAGAGTTATTTACAATTTTTAGGCTTATGTAATCGATTAAAACAGACAAGTCATGTTTTTTTTTTAATTTCCTGATGCTTATGTAATCGATGACAGGCATCTGGTAATCGATTAAAGGTATTAGAAACTATTTTTCAGGATGCTTTTTATCTGTTACATGAATCTGGCAATCAATTAAAACAGACAACACTTCTTTTGTGTTTTCACTGAGTTAGTGTGCTTCTTCATGCTTTTCCAAGAGATACAAGTTAGCTTGGATGTGGTCTTGAAGGACTTGAATTCTAGCTCTTGTCATAGGTCCTTTAAGGCTCACCAAAGGAAGTTCTTCAAGCTTTCTTTCTAGGTCTTTAGCTTGCAATGGACCTTCATAAGTTCTTTGTAAACTCTAATAAGAAAAGAGACAACTTTTTCTCTCTAAAGAATATATTAAACCAAATCATAAGTACTAATGACTTTATAGTTCAATGACTAATTAATTTTAAAAAATATTAACATGAGCCTATATTATATTGGTTTTTATTTCATATTTTAATCCTCATTTTTTAAAAATTATTGTATATTATTTGTTTTTCTTCTCTATTACCTATACACAATTGGTATCCCTTTCACATTCATTATATTCTTCTTCTTTCATTGAACTTGCTCATTTGAAAGAATCTAGATTCTGTGTGCATTCAAAGGTTATTAATATATTTTCTCTCCCAATGCAAGCACAACAAGAGTTAATATTTTTCATCCATTATATCATTTCGACTTTTATTAAATCATTTTCATTCTCTCTATGGTTTTCTTTAATTGTGTTATTATATATTTTTTACTATGAATTTGCTTAAACATATGAAATCTTAAGCTCATAAACTTAAGATGCGTCACACACACACACACACGCATGCACACACAAAGAAATATATATATATATATATATATATATATGTATGTATACATTAGAAAATATATAAAAGATCCTAAAAAGTATTATTGCCACTTCTTTCATGGTACATAGGCCTTTCCTTCCTATTCAACTTTAAATAGTATCTTACAATTTTGACAATATTCATGAATTGCTCAATATCTACATCATGTGTAGCATCCCAACACACACACACACACCCACACACATAGGGAGGGATATATATATATATATATATGTATGTATATGTATATGTATACAACACTAAATATATAAAAAAAATCTAAAAAAAATGTTATTGTCACTTCATTCATGGTACATAGGCCTTTCCTCCCTATTCAACTTTAAAAAAGTATCTTGCAATTTTTGCAACATTCATGAATTGCTCAACATCTACATCATGTATAACATCTCAATTTTTCTATGTTGAAAAGTTAATGATAGAAATAGTTATTGTTTGTATTGATGTATAATGTAGTAGCTTTTTTAAATAGTGAAAAACTCAATAGGTGATAGAACCATCCTAACATAGCAAAGTGCTCTAGACTTTAAGTTATAAGCTTAGAAAAAAGTGTTTTAGATTAGAAATCTTTTGGCTAAATTGTCAGTTAACAAAAGTCAACTACAATCAAATAAAGTCAAGGGAAGGGATATAGTCAACTCATTAATGATAGTTTATTAAATAAAAACTCTTTTAGCCTAAAATAAGGAATTAAGTCTAATTAATGAAGTTTTAAGGTATTAATGTGTCTAGAATTGGAAAATAATTAGTTTAACTAATGAGAGGTGAAAAATAATTAAGTTAGTTAGACTTAATTTGTAACATTTCAAAAATTCAATTATAGGAATTTAGAAATATTACTATTAAAAATAATAGTAATGATAGCTTAATAAGCAAATAATTAAATTATGAGAGATAAAATAGATTGGGATTAGAGGGAAAATGAGGAAAAAAATTATTTTTTAGTTAAAATTGTAGAAAGTCAACAAAAGTCAATGGAGTCAATGGCAGGGGATTGACTTTGGTCAACTCATTAATGGTATATTGGTAAATATGACCAAAATTCATTTAAAAGAGGATTTTTATGAAATAAAAAGACTTAGTTAGGGTTAGAATTAGTAGTTAAAAGTGAGTTAAGACTAGAATTAAGTGTCATAAAGCTTAATTAAGAGATTTAAAATTCAATTAAGACGCCTAACATAATTGAGCCTTAATCCAAGTGGGATCAAGACCCATTATAAGAGGCAACACTAACCCTAGCATGACCTAGGGTGGTGCGCCATTTTTGATCAAGAGAGAGGAGAGAAAAGCTCAACTTCTCTCTTGCTTTGGAGGCTTCATTGGAGGAATTTTTGTGAAGATTAGAGGTAAATTCTCGAGGAAAGCCATATCAAATTGACGCCTTGCTACAACAAAACATTTCTTTTCTAAAAACTAAAAAACCACATATTCACCACAACGCATTGAACTCGCTGTGGCGAATGAGTGTAAAAATTTGTTGATTTCCTTTACGTTACATGTATTACTATTTCTTTTCTGTTAGATATGATGCAGAATATGTCGAGGAAGATCATGAAGAATCAAGTCTAGATAGTCATAAGTTTTGATTTTACATGCCCACTCAAATTGATGACATATGTACTTTGTTTAAAAGCTTGGTTCAAGAACCATAAAATCCCTCATTCCTCACATAAGCTGATTAAGTCATGCATACATTAGCTCATTCATTCATGATTAGGTCACACATATTACATGAATCATTTGGCATGACATTAAAAAATTAAAGTTTTCATAAAAAGTGTTTTTCACTTACTGATCATACTTAATCGATTAATTACTTGTTTATAGACCTACATATAAACATATGAACACTTTAATCGATTACCAAATTCTTGTAATCGATTATATTAAGCTGACTTTGTTAAGTCGTTCTATGATGATTGATTACTTGATGAATTAATCGATTATATGTCCATCTGCATAATTTTCAGATGAAATTTTATCTGGTTTAATCGATTTCCAGATTATTGTAATCGATTAAATATGCATTGATACGTTTTTCACACTCCCTGTGTTAATCGATTATTTGAGTGTTAATTGATTACATCAGTGCTTCAAAAAATCCAGATCCTCTGGAATAATCGATTACGACATGAATTAATCGATTATTTGTTCTTGAGATTTTTTCCAGATTTTAGATGAACACTTTAATCGATTATTTTGGAACTTTAATCGATTACCTTTGTTAAAATAATCGATTACTTTTACGGAATAATCGATTATAGTCAGTTAATTCTATTTTTTTATAAATAGATGCAGCTCATTAAGTAAAATAAGTTTTAATAGTTTTACGAAGTAAGCCTTGTAAAACACTTTCGGGAGATTTCAACAGCACTAAGGCTCATTAGAAACACTCATTCATAATAGTTTCAAGAATCATGAAGAATCTCATTTGTTGAGTCACTCTTTTCATGAGACGTTTTGCTGAAGCATTATTTGTCAAAAGAATTCATCAAGAAAGATCATGGCATTCATTCTCAGTTTGGTTTGATCATTTAATTTCATTCATTTCACTGAGGATGTTCAGGTGATATATTTCTTGAATCAATTTCATTGTTGTATTGTTTAGAAATTGATTGTTTTGTTGGTTGTTTGTTCATATAACAATTTGCATCTTTAAAGCATTGCTAGATAGGTATCTAGTGGGTAGAACAGAGAGGGGATCTCTGGTTCTTAGATCTTTTGAGAAGTCTATAGGTTTAGATTTTGAATTTTACCTAGGGTGGGTAAAAGAGATCTGTGTTTGCTTGTAAAGATATTCATTTTGTTATAGTGGAAACTCTAATCAAGGTTGATTAGAAGTAAAACTGG